>JAQFVV010000334.1:600000-903319 GCA_028023455.1 Epiperipatus broadwayi | reverse complement strand
GGAGTTTTATTGTGTGTTCTTCCAATGGAAATGTTTTTTTAAATTCTTGATGCTGTGACACTTCAGTGGGCTGAGGCTGTACATTACTTGCATGAGAGTAGTTTAGATTATCAGTCTGATGTTGACTATTTTGGTTTTTATTTTGTTGAAATGATCTGGTTTTATTTGGTTCATGTATTTTTTTGCAGTGGCTTGTTGAGTACTTTGAATATTTTGTGTTATTTTTGCTTTAAAGTTTTGAGATTGAGTGATTTGAAATTTATTTGGTTCACAAGATTGCTGAGATTTTGGTTTTGTGATATTTTGGTTTGGTCGTGTGTTGGGTTGAGAGTTGACATCATTTCCACATTTGTGGTTGCGAGTTTTTTTATAACCACATTCTGAACAGATTTTTAGTATACAGTATTTTATAAGATGGGTTCTAAAGCCACAGTGAAAACACTAAGGCCTGACTTCAAAAAAGGATAGTATCATTGGATCTGTATTATGTTTAACTACTGTTGGTATGTCGGTGGGATTAACGCCTGGTTTAAGCTGCAGCTCAAAAGAAGCTGTATTGGATAGTATGTCTGAGCCAGCTGATTCATAAGGCAGGTAGTTAAATCTGACAACTTTTCCATATGAATTGAGAAGCTCTTGTAACTGAGTAAGATTAAATCCCATTACACAATTTTTAATTTTGCCTAGCAGAGAAGATGCTCTGTTGAAGTCTATGTAGCATAGAAAGTGATTTTCTAGAGTAGGATTACTGCTTTTGAAATTATTTCTGTCAGCCCAAGTAGAGAATTCCACAGCTATATATCTATCATTTGGATGAGTTAATATTCTGTGTATTCCATCACCAAGGTTGTGTTTTTTGATCAATTTACAGAGGGACTCCACAGGAAATTTAAATAAGGAACAGTTAGAGTCAGTTATAGCCATGACAAGACTTTTGTCACTACTGTAGTTTTTGAGTGATTTTAGAAGCAAGTTAGGAATGGTCTGATTGAACCTATATGTCAGGTTTCTATATTGGTTCTCATTGTATTTGAGAACATTGAAATGTTCTGTTGGGATGGAATTGGACTTTTCTTCCTTTGTATCTTCATCAGAGCTTTCCATCAGATCAAGGTATGCTTCATTATTTGTGATATTAAGCGTGCAATCTGTGTTTGGAAGCAGATTTCTGTTGATCGGTACATTAGTTTCATTTGTTTTGGTATTTTGCGAACGTATTTTTGTAACATTCGCATAGGATTTGGGATTATTAGGATTAAAATTCTGTAGCTGTACATTAGAAGTTGATTTATTTGGATCAATTGGATTATTATTTGCTTTGGAATTAATTATAACGGTTGAAATTGACGAGTTTGTAGTTGTGTTTACATTTGCGGAGGTTAAATTTGAACTTTTCGCACTCATGTTTACATTTGCAACTGTTGTGGTATTTAGCGCCTCTAGTGACAAATCAGAACTTTCGTTTTCTAGACAATTCGTATCGAGCGCATGGCATGAGGATTCGGACAACTTTTTAGTGTTAAATCTTTTTCCATTTGGCAAAATGATATTATGGGTTCTTCTATGAATGTTTACTCTTTCTTTTTTTGTGTGTGATAAGTTTGGATGGCTGCTATTCGAGTCAAAGTCGTACTCGGAACTGGATTCTATTTTTCTCGGATTATTCCTATGCACAATCTGAACATCTGCTTCGTCATGTTGAGCTGTTATTTTTTTATTTATTTTTTCAAGATTTGGAGAATGTCTAGAGTAATCATTTGAGTTATGTTTACTAATCTTTTTTCTGTTTTTATTTTTGTAGTTTGAAAGTTGAAAACCTTCATCGGCTGGGCCTAAACTGCTATCGCTATAGCTAGAATTACTGCCGCTGTCGTAAGTATTAATTTTACTCTGAATTTTGTCGTAATCAATTTCTATGTTTTTATCCATTGATAACTCTTTTTCATTGTGCTTACTATTTTTATTGTGTTGATTTAGAGCTCCTTCTGCATGATTTTTAGTTTTAATGCAGTTGTGTAATGATTTTTGTTTATCTAGAACGTAATCTGCAGCATCAGCTACGTTGGAACTTAGGCTCTGCATGCTCGTAAGTTTGTTTACATTTAAAATAGTTTTTTTCATTTATTGTAGATGCTGTATTTGCTATTGGATTTGAATTAATATTATGTGGGTTAAGTGTAGAGTGGGAAATTTTTTCATGTTGAAGTTCTGCCTGCTTTCCTTGTTGTGATGCATCAGACTTAAATTCTGACGAGTCCGATGATTCAGAACTTTTTCTTAAACGAAAAAATGATTTTGTTTTAATTTTAACTGTTGTATTTTTATTTTCTTGACTTTTGCCATTAGTATTTAAATACTGATACTTTTTATTTTGTAGGTCCTGTATAGAAGACTCAGGAGGTTCATCATCAGTGATTTCTAATGGATTTTCAGCTGCAGAAATGTAATTGTGCATCAAACTTGTTTTATCACTTAAGCCTCGGACTTTTGGATTTTTAGTACTTTTACATACAAGGCTATTACTTTCTGGATTAATTAAATTATTTTCATCAAGTATATAACAAAATCATCAAAAAATTCATTCAACATACAGTCTTGTGGACTAGCTGTTTTGTATAAGGTTTTGAACATGCAAAAGCAGCCAGGTTACAAATTCCTCAAAATTTGATGAATCTTAAAAGTTTGATATGGCAGTTCACTATAATTTAGCTACTTCTAGCTAAATATATCAAAATCAGCAAAAAAATTCTTTCAAAAAATAGTATTCTACACTAGCTTTTTCCTATAGCGTTTTTAGGCTTAGAAATGCAGCCAGGTTACAAATTTCTCAAAAATGACTAATCTTAAAACTTGAACATGGTAGGTTAGTATAATTTAGCTAATTCTACCTAAATATAACAAAATCAGCAAAAAATTCATTCAAAATATAGTCTTGTAGACTAGCTGTTTTGTATGGGGTTTTAAACATGCAAAAGCGGCCATGTTACAAAATTTTCTCAAAATTGATGCATCGTAAAACTTTAACATGGCAGTTCAGTATAATTTAGCTAATTCTACCTAAATATAACAAAATCAGCAAAAAAATTCTTTCAAAATTTAGAATTGTACACTAGCTGTTTTGTATGGGGTTGTGGCCATGCAAAAGCGGCCAGGTTACAAATTTTTCAAAATTGATGAATTTTAAAACTTTAACATAGCAGTTCAGTATAATATAGGGAATGCTAGCTAAATATAACAAAATCAGCAAAAAAATTCATTCAAAAAATAATATTCTACACTAGCTTTTTTTATAGCATTTTTAGGCTTCAAAATGTGGCCAGTTTACAAATTCCTCAAAATAAATGATTATTAAAACTTTAACATGGCAGTTCAGTATAATTCAGCGAATTCTAGCTAAATATAACAAAATCAGCAAAAAAATTTATTCAAAAAATAGTATTCTACCCTAGTTTTTTCCTATAGTATTTTATACTTAGAAAGTAAGCCAGGTTACAAATTCCTCAAAATTAAAAAATTTTAAAACTTTAACATGGCAGTTCAGTATAATGTACGTAATTCCAGTTAAATATAACAAGATTAGCAAAAAAATTCATTCAGAAAATAGTATTCTACATTAGCTTTCTCCTATTGCGTTTTTAGGCTTGGAAGAGCAGCCAGGTTTCAAATTCCTCAAAATTGATGAATCAGAAAACTTTAAAAGAGCAGTTCAGTAAAATTCAGCTGATTCTAGCTAAATATAACAAAATCAGCAAAAAAATAGTATTCTAAACTAGCTTTTTCCTATAGCGTTTTCAGTCTAGGCAATGCAGCCAGGTTGCAAATTTTTCACAATTGATAAATTTTAATACTTTAACATGGCAGTTCAGTATAATTTAGCTAATTCTAACTAAATATAACAAAAGCAGCAAAAAAATTCATTCAAAAAATAGGATTCTACATTAGCTTTCTCCTAAAGCGTTTTTGGCTTAGAAATGCTGCCCGGCTACAAATCCTTCAAAACTGATGAATCATAAAACTTTAACATGGCAGTTCAGTATAATTTAGTTAATTCTACCTAAATATAACAAAATCACCAAAAAAATCGGTCAAAATATACTCTTGTAGACTAGCTGTTTTGTCTGGGGTTTTGACCATGTAAACGCGGCAAGGTTACAAATTCCTTAAAATTGATGAATTTTAAAACTTTAACATGGCAATTTAGTATAATTTAGGTAACAAAATCAGCAAAAAAATTCATTCAAAAAATAGCATTCTAGACTATCTTTTTTCTATAGCATTTTATGCTTGCAAATGCAGGCAGTTTACAAATTCCTCAAAATGGATTAATCTTATAACTTTAACATGCTAGTTCAGTCTAATTCAGTGAATTCTAGCTAAATATAACAAAATGTGCAATAAAAATCATTCAAAATATAGTATTGTAAACAAGCTGTTTAGCGGCCAGACTACAAATTTTTCAAAATTCATGAATCTTAAAACTTTAACATGGCAGTTCTGTATAATTAAGCTACTTCTAGCTAAATATAACAAAATCAGCAAAAAAATTATTCAAAAAATAGTATTTTACACTAGCATTTTTTTATAGCGTTTTTAGGCTTAGATATGCAGCCAGGTTACAAATTCCTCAAAATTGATGAAATTTTAAAACTTTAACATGTCTGTTTAGTATAATTTATTTAATGCTAGCTAAATATAACAAATTCAGCTAAAAAATTCATCCAAAAGATAGTATTCTACATTAGCTTTCTCATAAAGCATTTTTAGGCTTAGAAATGCACCCAGGTTACAAATTCCTCAAAACTGAAAAATCTTAAAACTTTAACATGGCAGTTCACTATAATGTAGCAAATTTTAGCTAAATATAACAAAATCAACAAAAACATTCTTTCAAAATATAGTAATGTAGACTAGCTGTTTTGTATGGGGTTATGGCCAGGCAAAAGCGACCAGGTTACATTTTTTCAAAATTGATGAATCTTAAAACTTTAACATAGCAGTTCAGTATAATATAGGTAATGCTAGCTAAATATAACAAAATCAGCAAAAAAATTCATTCAAAAAATAGTATTATACACTAGCTTTTTTTATAGCATTTTTAGGCTTCGAAATGCGGCCAGTTTACAAATTCCTCAAAATAGATTATTCTTAAATCATTAACATGGCAGTTCAGAATAAGTCAGTGAATTCTAGCTAAATATAACAAAATCAGCGAAAAAATTCTTTCAAAAAATAGTATTCTACCCGAGATTTTTCCTTATAGCATTTTTAGACTTAGATTTAAATGCAGCCAGGTTACAAATTCCTCAAAATTGATGAATTTTAAAACTTTAACATGGCAGTTTAGTTTAATGTAGCTAATTCTAGATTAAGATATCAAAATCAGCAAAATAATTCATACAAAAAATAGAATTCTACGCTAGCTTTCTTTTAAAAGCATTTTTAGGCTTGCAAATACAGCCAGGTTACAAATTCCTCAAAATTGATGAATCTTAAAACTTTATCATGGCAGTTCAGTATAATTTCGCTAATTCTAGCTAAATATAACAAAATCAGCAAAAAATTCATTCAAAATAGAGTCTTGTAGACTAGCTGTTTTGTATGGGGTTTTAACCATGCAAAAGCGGCCAGATGACAAAATTTTTAAAATTCATGAATTTTAAAACTTTAACATGGCAGTTCTGTATAATTTAGCTAATTCTAGTTAAATATAACAAAATAAGCAAAAAAAATCATTCAAAAGATCGTATTCTACATTAGCTTTCTCCTAAAGCATTTTTAGGCTTGCAAATACAGCGAGGTTACAAATTCCTCAAAATTGATGAATCTTAAAACTTTATAATGGCAGTTCAGTATAATTTCTCTAATTCTAGCTAAATATAACAATATCAGCAAAAAAAATTATTCAAAATATTGTATTGTAGACTAGCTGTTTTGCATGGGGTTGTGGCCATGCAAAAGGGGCCCGATTACAAATTTTTCAAAATTGATGAATCTTAAAAGTTTAACATGGCAGTTCCGTATAATTTAGGCAATTCTAGCTAAAGATATCAAAATCAGCATAAAAAATTCATTCAAAAAATAGTATTCTACACTAGCTTTTTCCTTTAGCATTTTATGCTTAGAAATTAAGCCAGGTTACAAATTCCTCAAAATTGAAGAATTTTAAAACTTTAACATGGCAGTTCAGTATAATGTACCTAATTCTAGTTAAATATAACAAGATCAGCAAAAAAATTCATTCAGAAAATAGTATTCTACATTAGCTTTCTCCTATTGCGTTTTTAGGCTTGGAAAAGCAGCTAGGTTACAAATTCCTCAAAATTGATGAATCATAAAACTTTAAAAGAGCAGTTCAGTAAAATTCAGTTGATTTTAGCTAAATATAACAAAATCAGCAAAAAAATAGTATTCTACACTAGCTTTCTCCTAAAGCGTTTTTAGGCTTCAAAATGCAGCCCAGTTACAAATCCTTCAAAACTGATGAATCATAAAACTTTAACATAGCAGTTCAGTATAATTTAGCTAATTCTACCTAAATACAACAAAATCAGCAAAAAAATCATTCAAAATATAGTCTTGTAGACTAGCTGTTTTGTCTGGGGTTTTGACCATGCAAAAGCGGCCAGGCTACAAATTCTTTAGAATTGATGAATCTTAAAACTTTAACATGGCAGTTTAGTATAATTTAGGTAACAAAATCAGCATGGAAATTCATTCAAAAAATAGCATTCTAGACTATCTTTTTCCTATAGCTTTTTATGCTTGGAAATGCAGGCAGTTTACAAATTCCTCAAAATGGATTAATCTTAAAACTTTAACATGCTAGTTCAGTATAATTCAGTGAATTCTAGCTAAATATAACAAAATCAGCAAAAAAATCATTCAATAAATAATAGTATTCTACACTAGCTTTTTCCTGTAGCGTAGGCTTGGAAATGCAGCCAATTTAAAAATTCCTCAAAATTGATGAATCTTAAAACTTTAACAAGAAAATTCAGTATTATTTAGCTAAATCTAGCTAAATATAACAAGATCAGCAAAAAAATTCATTCAAAAAATAGTATTCTACACTAGCTTTTTTCTATATCGTTTTTAGGCTTGGAAATACAGCCAGGTTAAAAATTCCTGAAAATTGATGAATGTTAAAACTTTAACATGGCAAATCAGTATAATTTAGCGAATTCTAGCTAAATATAACAAAATGAGAAAAAAAAATTTATTCAAAATATTGTATTGTAGACTAGCTGTTTTGCATGGGGTTGTGGCCATGCAAAAGCGGCCCGATTACAAATTTTTCAAAATTGATGAATCTTAAAACTTTAACATGGCAGTTCAGTATAATTTAGATAATTCTAGCTAAAGATATCAAAATCAGCATAAAAAATTCATTCAAAAAATAGTATTCCACACTAGCTTTTTTCTATAGCGTTTTTAGGCTTGGAAATACAGCCAGGTTACAAATTCCTCAAAATTGATGAATCATAAAAACTTTAAACTAACAGTTCATTATAATTTAGCTAATTCTAGCTAAATATAACAAAATCAGCAAAAAAATTCATTCAAAAAATAGTATTGTAGACTAGCTGTTTTGTATGGGGTTTTAAACATGCAAAAGCGGCCAGGTTACAAAATTTTCTCAAAATTGGTGCATCTTAAAACTTTAACATGGGATTCGGTATAATGTAGCTTATTCTAGCTAAATATAACAAAATCAGCAAAAAAATCATTCAAAAAATAGTATTCTACACTAGCATTTTTTATAGCGTTTTTAGGCTTAGAAAGGCAGCCAGGTTACAAATTCCGTAAAATTGATGAAATTTTAAAACTTTAACATGTCTGTTTAGTATAATTTATTTAAAGCTAGCTAAATATAACAAAATCAGCTAAAAAATTCATACAAAAGATAGTATTCTACAATAGCTTTCTCCTAAAGCGTTTTAGGCTTAGAAATGCAGCCCGGTTACAAATCCTTCAAAACTGATGAATCATAAAACTTTAACATGGCAGTTTAGTATAATTTAGCTAATTCTACCTAAATATAACAAAATCAGCAAAAAAATCATTCAAAATATAGTCTTGTAGACTAGCTGTTTTGTCTGGGGTTTTGACCATGCAAAAGCGGCCAGTTTACAAATTCCTTAAAATTGATGAATCTTAAAATTTTATCATGGCAGTTTAGTATAATTTAGGTAACAAAATCAGCACGGAAATTCATTCAAAAAATAGCATTCTAGACTATCTTTTTCCTATAGCTTTTTATGCTTGGAAATGCAGGCAGTTTACAAATTCCTCAAAATGGATTAATCTTAAAACTTTAACATGCTAGTTCAGTATAATTCAGTGAATTCTAGCTAAATATAACAAAATCAGCAAAAAAATCATTCAATAAATAAAAGTATTCTACACTAGCTTTTTCCTGTAGCGTTTTTAGGCTTGGAAATGCAGCCAATTTACAAATTCCTCAAAATTGATGAATCTTAAAACTTTAACAAGAAAATTCAGTATTATTTAGCTAAATCTAGCTAAATATAAGAAGATCAGCAAAAAAATTCATTCAAAAATTAGTATTCTACACTAGCTTTTTTCTATAGCGTTTTTAGGCGTAGAAATGCAGCCAGGTTACAAATTCCTCAAAATTGATGAATCTTAAAAGTTTAATATGGCAGTTCACTATAATTTAGCTACTTCTAGCTAAATATATCAAAATCAGCAAAAAAATTCTGTCAAAAAATAGTATTCTACACTAGCTTTTTCCTATAGCGTTTTTAGGCTTAGAAATGCAGCCAGGTTACAAATTCCTCAAAAATGATTAATCTTAAAACTTTAACATGGTAGGTTAGTATAATTTAGCTAATTCTACCTAAATATAACAAAATCAGCAAAAAATTCATTCAAAATATAGTCTTGTAGACTAGCTGTTTTGTATGGGGTTTTAAACATGCAAAAGCGGCCATGTTACAAAATTTTCTCAAAATTGATGCATCTTAAAACTTTAACATGGCAGTTCAGTATAATTTAGCTAATTCTACCTAAATATAACAAAATCAGCAAAAAAATTCTTTCAAAATTTAGAATTGTACACTAGCTGTTTTGTATGGGGTTGTGGCCATGCAAAAGCGGCCAGGTTACAAATTTTTCAAAATTGATGAATTTTAAAACTTTAACATAGCAGTTCAGTATAATATAGGGAATGCTAGCTAAATATAACAAAATCAGCAAAAAAATTCATTCAAAAAATAATATTCTACACTAGCTTTTTTTATAGCATTTTTAGGCTTCAAAATGCGTCCAGTTTACAAATTCCTCAAAATAGATGATTATTAAAACTTTAACATGGCAGTTCAGTATAATTCAGCGAATTCTAGCTAAATATAACAAAATCAGCAAAAAAATTTATTCAAAAAATAGTATTCTACCCTAGTTTATTCCTATAGTATTTTATACTTAGAAAGTAAGCCAGGTTACAAATTCCACAAAATTGAAGAATTTTAAAACTTTAACATGGCAGTTCAGTATAATGTACCTAATTCTAGTTAAATATAACAAGATCAGCAAAAAAATTCATTCAGAAAATAGAATTCTACATTAGCTTTCTCCTATTGCGTTTTTAGGCTTGGAAGAGCAGCCAGGTTTCAAATTCCTCAAAATTGATGAATCAGAAAACTTTAAAAAAGCAGTTCAGTAAAATTCAGCTGATTCTAGCTAAATATAACAAAATCAGCAAAAAAATAGTATTCTACACTAGCTTTTTCCTATAGCGATTTCAGTCTAGGCAATGCAGCCAGGTTGCAAATTTTTCACAATTGATGAATTTTAAAACTTTAACATGGCAGTTCTTTATAATTTAGCTACTTCTAGCTAAATATAACAAAATCAGCAAAAAAATCATTCAAAAAATAGTATTTTACACTAGCATTTTTTAATAGCGTTTTTAGGCTTAGAAATGCAGCCAGGTTACAAATTCCTAAAAATTGATGAAATTTTAAAACTTTAAAATGTCTGTTTAGTATAATTTATTTAATGCTAGTTAAATATAACAAAATCAGCTAAAAAATTCATCCAAAAAATAGTAATCTACATTAGCTTTCTCCTAAAGTATTTTTAGGGTTAGAAATGCACCCAGGTTACAAATTTTTCAAAACTCATGAATCTTAAAACTTTAACATGGCAGTTCACTATAATGTAGCAAATTCTAGCTAAATATAACAAAATCAACAAAAACATTTTTTCAAAATATAGAATTGTATACTAGCTGTTTTGTCTGGGGTTTTGACTATGCAAAAGCGGCCAGCTTACAAATTTTTCAAAATTGATGCATCTTAACACTTTAATATTGCAGTACAGTATAATGTAGCTAATTCTAGCTAAATATAAAAAATAAGCAAAAAAATTCATTCAAATAATTGTATTCTACCCTAGCTTTTTCCTATAGTGTTTTTATGCTTAGAAATTCAGCCAGGTACAAATTCCTGAAAATTGTTGAATTTTAAAACTTGAACATGGCAATTTAGTATAATTTAGCTAATTCTAGCTAAATATTACAAAATCAGGAAAAAAATTCATTCAAAAAATAGTATTCTACATTGGCTTTCTCCTAAAGCGTTTTTATGCTAAGAAATGCAGCCAGGTTACAAATTCCTCAAAACTGATGAATCTTAAAATTTTAACATGGCAGTTTAGTATTGTTTAGCTAATTCTACCAAAATATAACAAAATCAGCAAAAAATCCATTCAAAATTTAGTATTCTACACTAGCTTTTTCCTATAGCGTTTTTAGGCTTATAAATGCAGCCAGGTTACAAATTCCTCAAAATTGATTAATTTTAAAACTTTAACATGGCACTTTAGTATAATTTAGCTAATTCTAGCTAAATATAACAAAATCAGCGAAAAATTCACTCAAAGTATAGTCTTGTTGACTAGCTGTTTTGTATGGGGTTTTGAACATGCAAAAAAGGCCAGGTTACAAATTCCTCAAAATTGATGAATCTTAAAACTTTAACATGGCAGTTCACTATAATTTAGCTAATTCTAGCTAAATATAACATTCAAAAAATAGTCTTGTAGACTAGCTGTTTTGTCTGGGGTTTTGACCATGGAAAAGTGGCCAGGTTACAATTTCCTCAAAATTGATGAATCTTAAAACTTTAACATGGCACTTCAGTGTAATTTAGGTAATGCTAGGTAAATATAACAAAATAAGCAAAAAAATTCATTCAAAAAATAGCATTCTACACTACCTTTTTCCTATAACATTTTATGCTTGGAAATGCAGCCAGTTTACAAATTCCTCAAAATAGATTAATCTTAAAACTTTAACATGGCAGTTCAGTATAATTCAGCCAATTCTAGCTAAATATAACAAAATCAGCAAAAAAATCATTTAATAAATAGCATTCTACACTACCTTTTTCCTATAGCATTTTATGCTTGGAAATTCAGCCAGTTTACAAATTCCTCAAAATAGATTAAACTTAAAACTTTAACATGGCAGTGCGGTATAATTCAGCCAATGCTAGCTAAATATAACAAAATCAGCTAAAAAAGTCATCCAAAAGATAGTATTCTACATTAGCTTTCTCCTAAAGCATTTTTAGGCTTAGAAATTCATCCAGGTTACAAATTCCTCAAAACCGATGAATCTCAAAACTTTAACATGGCAGTTCACTATAATTTAGCAAATTTTAGCTAAATATAACAAAATCAACAAAACCATTCTTTCAAAATATAGTATTGTAGACTAACTGTTTTGTATGGGGTTGTGGCCATGCAAAAGCGTCCTGGTTACAAAGTTTTTAAAATTGATGAATCATAAAAGTTTAACATGGCAGTTCAGTATAATTTAGACACTTCTACCTAAATATATCAAAAGTAGCAAAAAAATTATTTCAAAAAATAGTATTCTACACTAGCTTTTTCCTATAGCCTTTTTAGGCATATAAAAACAGCCAGGTTACAAATTCCTCAAAATTGATGAATTTTAAAACTTTAACATGGCAGTTTAGATTAATTTAGTTAATTCTAGATTAAGATATCAAAATCAGCAAAAAAATTCATTCAAAAAATAGTATTCTACACTTGCTTTTTTCTATAGCGTTTTTAGGCTTAATAATCCAGCCAGCTTACAAATTCCTGAAAATTGTTGAATTTTAAAACATTAACATGGCAATTTAGTATAGTTTAGCTAATTCTAGCTAAATATAACAAAATTAGCAAAAAAGTTCAGTCAAAAAATAGTATTCTACATTAGGTTTCTCCTGAATCGTTTTTAGGCTACAAATGGAGCCAGGTTACAAATCCCTCAAAACTGATGAATCTTAGAACTTTAACATGGCAGTTTAGTATAATTTAGCTAATTCTACCTAAATATAACAAAATCAGCAAAAAATCCATTCAAAATATAGTCTTGTTGACTAGCTGTTTTGTATAGGGTTTTGAACATGCAAAAGCGGCCAGGTTACAAATTCCTCAAAATTGATGAATCTTAAAACTTTAACATGGCAGTTCACTATAATTTAGCTAATTCTAGCTATATATAACAAAATCAGCAGAAAAATCATTCAAAATATAGGCTTGTAGACTAGCTGTTTTGTCTGGGGTTTTGACCATGCAAAAGCGACCAGGTTACAAATTCCTCAAAATTGATGAATCTTAAAACTTTAACATGGCAGTTTAGTATAATTTAGGTAATGCTAACTAAATATACCAAAATCAGCAAAAAAATTCATTCAAAAAATAGTATTCTACAGTAGCTTTTTCCTATAGCGTTTTTAGGCTTAGAAATACAGCCAGCTTACAAATTCCTCAAAATTGATAAATCGTAAAACATTAACATGGCAGTTCACTATAATTTATCTATTTCTAGCTAAATATAACAAAATCAGCAAAAAAATCATTTAAAATGTAGTATTGTAGACTAGCTGTTGTAACAGTCAGAAAACGTGTGACTTGTAAACATAGTGCAGAATTCGACCACCATCAGAACAGCAGCACCATCGAGTAACGAAACCACTCGTGGTACTGAGTTCGAACATAGTTTATCGGTTCCACAATACAATCCATGAAACAATGCATCTGATGCGACATTAGTAAATATTTCCTTAGGCACGGTGGTCAGGGAGATGCAACAGATTCATGATTTTATTTTCAAGTTAGCCAATAATCAAACTAATATTAATCAAACATTCATATTTACATAATCAAGGAAATATTATATAGAATGGGTATCGAATAAATGAAATGTAATTGCAGACGTATAGTTTAAAATTATTTATTAATACATTTTAATAAAACAATATAATTTACTAATATTATTTTAGGGATTCAATGCTTCAGTAGCGGAATTTGCGACATGATTATATTTTAAAGAATACATTTATTTATTTAGACATTATTTTATATTGAGGATTTCAGTAGCGGTATTTCCGATACTGGAATGCTTACAAAAGGAATACATTTATTTGTTTAGACATGTGTTTATCTTAAGGACTCAGTAGCGGTATTTCCGATACTGAAATGTTTACAAAAGGAATTCACTTATTTGAAGGCGTAATCTAGCTATCTAAATTTCTCGATTAAGTATTTCTAATCCATGCCTTGGGAAATTTATACCTTTGCAATGCAAGAGTCGAAAGTAAGATTTAAAAGTGGCGGCGGACATATATTTATTTAATTAAACTATTTATTTTATGACTAAGGGCAAACATTTATTTGAGAGTGAATTACAAAGATAATGCAGAGGCGGAGTGATATATAGAATAATAGAATTGAGCAAAGGAACACATGGTACGCTTTAGAAAGGTGATATGGAATGGCAGTATATCGAAACTGCAATGCCGTGAATGGGTTTATAAGAATATCAGACTAATCTCTGCCTCGGCCCGACGAAGTAAGGTGTCACATAAGCATAACCAGGGACAAGCAGTATGTGGCGCAATTTGCCGGCTGGCTGCATGACATTGTCAAATCCTACGGGAGTATTTATTAGGTCCGCTTGTGTAGGACGACTGGGGTTAATTTCAACCCTGACGAATTCGGAAATTTCACGGTGGAATGGGTCCTCGCCTCTCTAAAACATAACACATATATAAGTATAAATGGTTATGATGAGATTTATATAGATTTCTGACTTGGCCCTACATTACCAACATTTACTCAAGAACTCTGGCGATGCTCAAAGAAATGGGATTTTCTAGAATTATTCATTAAAGTTAATAAATACAAAATATATATAAACTGGGAGTTATTATAACTAATATGCCAGCCATTTGCGAAGTAGTAGACCCTGCATTACAATAATGATGCACTGAATGCATGTCGATTTATATGAAAATAAAGTTATTTAGGAAAGTAAATATTAATGAAAATTTGACACGCATTCATGGTTTTAAGCGATCATAGATTTAAACTTTGAAAATTGAAATAATTATTAGCATGCAATAATTAAATAATAACTATAGATAAAAATGTAGATTATAGAAATACGCACCCAAGATAGAATGAGGTAAACTAGATTAGTAGAGAAATTTACACATTAAGTTAATTATTCAGTTTTAGCTATACATATGGTAGATTTTACATTTTATAATTTAGATAAGTATTATGAAGAAGAGCTATAGCATAGTATTAGAGTACTCTAGAGTTTGAACACAGACAGGTACCTGTTTTATAAGAAGTTTTCTGATTCCATTAGTTTAGCAGCATAAAGTTCACGAGTGGCAAGTCTTTCTTGTATTTAGATATTTCATTTAAGTTCACAGCAGCAGCAGCTTTTTCATTTATTTCAGCAGCAGATCTTCATGGTGAATTTATGATGGGCAATAGAAAGTTCAGCATCCGATAGGCCATCTCCCGATGGAGAATAATCTAGGTGCTTTTCTCGGTCATACCTTGGCAGGAACAAATTATTTTTATATTTTTGGAGACTCTCAGTGATCGAGAGCAAAGCTAAAGTTTAAGCGAATGTCTCCAGCAAGTCTAAGATGGCCTCTTTTTTTATCTTGATCTTTCACATTTTTGTTAAGATATTTTTAGGTTCTACTTAATCTGCCCTAAGGATAATCAATGCATTTAGTTGGTTTTTAATTAAAGAAAGCTGCCGTTCTATTGTTTACATTTTACATTTACTAATTAATTTTGGAAAATTTTCTTTAATTAATCTATTATCTATCACTGACCGATGCTTTTAAATTTCAAAAACAAAAAGGGAACATAAGATTATTTTAACTTTTAATTAAATATTATATCAGATATTTTTTTAGAATTATTATTTAATGAAATTTAAACAAAGCAATAAATACGAACTTTATAATCCAAAATAAATGCTAAAATTATACAAAATTATATAACTAAAAGAAATCTAAATTATATTATTTTATCCCTATTTATTGCCTTTAATTTAAGATCGAAATGTATGCGTGTTTATGCTGAATTCTACATATATTTATACATTTTTAATATTGCTACACACACAATTCGATATCAAAAAGTTTAAATTTGGGCGGAATAGACCGGTCAGTGAGAGATGACAGAAAAAGGTGAAACTTAAGATTCGAATACGAATCTTACTGTTTCACTGTTTTGTATAGGGTTGTGGCCATGCAAAAGCAGCCAGGTTACAAATTTTTCAACATTGATGAATCTTAACACTTTAACGTGGTAGTTCAGTATAATTTAGTCAATTCTACCTAAATATAACAAAATGAGCAAAACATTCATTCAAAATATAATCTTTTAGACTAGATGTGTTGTAGGGTGTTTTGACCATGAAAAAGCGGCCAAATTACAAATTACTCAAAATTGATGCATCTTAAAACTTTAACATGGCAGTTCAGTATAATGTAGCTAATTCTAGCTAAATATAAAAAATCAGCAAAAAATCATTCAAAATATAGTCTTTTAGACTAGCTGTTTTGTCTGGTGTTTTGACCATGCAAAAGCAGTCAGGTTACAAATTCCTCAAAATTGATGCATCTTAAAACTTTAACATGGCAGTTCAGTATAATGTAGCTAATTCTAGCTAAATGTATAAAAGCAGCAAAAAAATTCATTCGAAAATTAGTATTCTACACTAGCTTTTTCCTATCGCGTTTTTAGACTTATAAATTCAGCCAGGTTACAAATTCCTCAAAATTGTTTAATTTTAAAACTTTAACATGGCAATTTAGTCATAATTATACAATTATGACAGACAAAAATAAAGCATGGCCCTTAATCCCAGGAGGCTGTAAAATCACCAACCAAGGCAGCGGTGGGTGGCCGAAGGCGGAAAATGCTAAGAATATCCTGGAGGCGGACCCAGGCTGCCATTTGATGACGACTTTTTATTTAGGTACTTACAACTGCAGATCACTTTCAAGTGAAGGAAGATTGCAAGAATTAGAAGAAGAACTCTCTTATATTAAATGGGATATTAGTGGACTTTGTGAAGTTAGAAGAAAAGGTGAAGAGACAATTGATTTAAAAAGTGGACATATGCTCTATTATAAAGGCACAAATATTGGAAATACAAGTGGAGTAGGATTCATTATAAATAAAAAGTGGAAGAACAATATTGTGGAGATTGATGGTGTATCAGACAGAGTGGCAAGATTAGTTATACAACTTAATAGCAGATATCAAATGCAGATAATTCAGGTTTATGCCCCAACAAGTTCTCACAGTGATGAAGTAGTAGAAGATTTTTATATGGATGTACAAAAGGCTTTTGATCAGAGTAAACAACATTTTAAAATTGTTATGGGAGATTTTAATGCTAAAATTGGTAAACAAATGAAAGATGAAAGTGTTGTAGGTAATTTTGGTTATGGTAATAGAAATGAGAGAGGACATAAACTTGTGGAGTTTGCAGAGAAAAAAAAACTTTATATTATGAATTCTTTTTTTGAGAAAAATGTTAGAAGGAAATGGACATGGAAGCATCCAAATGAAGATACAGCAGAATTGGATTATATTTTGACTAACAGGAAATACATATTTCAAGATTGTAATGTTCTTAATAAATTTAACACAGGAAGTGATCATCGATTAGTAAGGGGTAAAATACATGTTAATGTAAAACTAGAGAGACAAAAATTATTAAGAAAAACTATATTTACAGTTGATATTCATAATCTTCAGAAACATTCTAATGAATTTAAATTAGAACTTCCAAATCGGTTTCAAGTATTAGTAGATTTTGAACATGATTCAGATTTGAATGAAATTAATATGAAAATAACTGATATATTTTTAAAAACTGCAACAAAGATAGCTGGTAGAAAAAAGCAGCAATTGACTAATAAAATTTCTACTGAGACTAGAGAACTTATGAAGAAAAGAAGGAATATGAAGATATGCAAGAATGATGCATTAAAAAGAATTGAATATCTCGAATTTTGTAAAATGGTGCGGAAAAGAGTTGAAAATGATATAAGAAAGTATAACTGTGAATTAGTAAGAAAAGCTGTAGAAGAAAATAAAAGTCTTAAGAATGTAAAACAAAATTTTGGTATTGGTAGGAAATTTATAATTTGCAATAAGGAAAAAAGATGGAATTATTACTAAAAAGAGGGATGACATTATGAAATTGGTAGAAGATTTTTATCGAGAATTATATAGTAATAAAGAACAAGTACCTCCTATATCTATTAGATCTTCCGAATTGCCCAGAATTTTAAATGAAAAAGTGAGAAATGAAATTAAATGTATGAAAAAAGGAAAGGCTCCAAATAATGATGGAATTATAATTGATATATTAAAAGAAGCAGGTGAAGAAACAGAAAAAATATTAGCAAAGTTATATACCAAATGTCTAAATGATAAAGATGTACCGGATGATTGGAAGAATGCAGTAATAATATTAATATTTAAAAAAGGTGAGAAAGAAGATATTAGAAATTACAGACCTATCAGCCTTTTATCAGTTTTATATAAAAATTTTACCAAGATAATTACAACTCGTCTACAGAGAACCTTGGATTTTCACCAACCAAGAGAACAAGCTGGATTTAAAAGTGGTTTTAGTACAGTAGATCATATTCAAGCATTGAGAGAAGTTATAGAAAGGACAAATGAATATGAGTTGTCATTGTGTTTTGGATTTGTAGATTATGAAAAGGCATTGGATTCTATAAACATTTCTTCAGTGATTAAAGCATTGGATCATCAAGGTATAGATCCAGGATATTGTCATATTTTAAAGAATATTTATAAAAATGCAACAGCAACAATTAGATTACATAATGATACTGGGAAAGTCAACATTGAGAAAGGTGTAAGACAAGGTGATTCCATATCTCCAAAACTTTTTACAGGAGTGCTGCAAGAAGTATTTTGTGGATTAAAATGGGAAACTAAAGGAGTGAAAGTAAATGGAGATTATTTAAGTCATTTAAATTTCGCAGATGATGTAGTTGTTTTTGCAAATAATACTTCCGAGCTGCAGGAAATGTTGCAGGAGTTATCAGATGAAAGTAGGAAAGTAGGACTAAAGATAAATGTTAAAAAGACTAAAGTAATGTTTAATCGATTTGCTCAAAATATGAAAATAAAGATTGATTATGATGAATTAGAAAAAGTTAAGAGTTACAAATACCTTGGTCAGATTATTAATACAGATGGAAACATAATAGAGGAAATTAATCATAGAATTAAACTTGGTTGGAGTGCTTTTGGTAGAAATAACTTGATATTAAAAAGAAATATGCCTATGTGTTTGAAAAGAAAGGTTTTTAACAAATGTGTTTTACCAGTTCTTACTTATGGATCTGAGACTTGGACACTTAATAGAAGATCAATACAGAGACTTCAGACCACTCAAAGAAGTATGGAGAGATGTATGTTGGGAGTAACAAGAAGAGATCGAAAACGCAATGTATGGGTAAGAGAACAAACAGGTGTTACTGACCTCATTGAAAAAATTAAAAGATTGAAGTGGAGTTGGGCTGGACATATTGCTAGAAGAGATGATAATAGATGGACAATTGAAATTTTAAACTGGATTCCAAGAGATTGTAAAAGATCCAGAAGGAGACCACATGTAAGATGGATGGATGAAATAAGAAAATGTGTAGGGGAGATGTGGAGAAGAGAAGCTAAAGATCGGAGAAGATGGATTAAACTTGGAAAGACCTTCATCCTGCAGTGGATTGATAATGGTTGATAATGATGATGATGATGAACTAATTCTAGTTAAATATAACAAAATCAGCAAAAATATCATTCAATAAATAGTATTCTACACTAGCTTTTTCCTATAGCGTTTTTAGGCTTGGAAATGCAGCCAATTTACAACTTTTTCAAAATTGATGAATGATAAAACTTTAACAAAGAAATTCAGTATTATTTAGCTAATTCTAGCGAAATATAACAAGATCAGCAAAAAAATTCATTAAAAAAGTATTACTCTACACTAGCTTTTTCCTGTAGCGTTTTAGGCATGGAAATGCAGACAGTGTACTAATTCCTCAAAATTGATGAAACTTAAAACTTTAACATGGCAGTTCAGTATAAATCAGCTAATTCATGCTAAATATAACAACATCAGCAAAAAATTCATTCAAAATATAGTATTGTAGACTAGCTGTTTTGTCTGGGGTTTTGACTTTGCAAAAGTGGCCAGGTTACAAATTCCTCAAAATTGATGCATCTTAAAACTTTAACATGGCAGTTCAGTATAATGTAGATAATTCTAGCTAAATATATAAAAAGAGCAAAAAAATTCATTCAAAAAATAGTATTCTACATTGGCTTTCTCCTAAAGCGTTTTTAGGCTAAGAAATGCAGCCAGGTTACAAATTCCTCAAAATTGTTGAATTTTAAAACTTTAACATGGCAATTTAGTATAATTTAGCTAATTCTAGCTAAGTATTACAAAATCAGCAAAAAAATTCATTCAAAATATAGTATTCTACATTGGCTTTCTCCTAATGCGTTTTTAGGCTAAGAAATGAAGCCAGGTTACAAATTTTTCAAAATTGATGAATCGTAAAACTTTAACATGGCAGTTCAGTATAATTAAGCTAATTCTAACTAAATTTAACAAAATCGGCAAAAAATTTCATACAAAATATAGTATTGTAAACAAGCTGTTTTGTATCGGGTTGTGGCCATGCAAAAGCGACCAGGTTACAAATTTTTCAAAATTGTTGAATCTTAAAACTTTAACATGTCAGTTCAAAACAATTTAGCTAATTCTAGCTAAATATAACAAATTCAGCCAAAACGTTCATTCAAAAAATAGTATTCTACACTAGCTTTTTCCTATAGCGTTTTTAGGCTTTGAAATTTAGCCAGGTTACAAATTCCTCAAAATTGCTGAATCTTACACTTTTAACATGGCAGTTCAGTATAATTTAGGTAATTCCAGATAAATTTAACAAAATCAGCAAAAAAATAATTCAAAAAATTGTATTCTAGACTAGCTTTTTTTATCGCATTTTTAGGCTTAGAAATGTAACCAGCTTTCAAATTCCTCAAAATTGATGAATCGTAAAACTTTAAAATGGCAGTTCAGTATACTTTAGCTAATTCTAGCTAAATAAAACAAAATCAGCAAAAAAATTCATTCAAAAAATAGTATTCTACATTGGCTTTCTCCTAAAGCGTTTTTAGGCTAAGAAATGAAGCCAGGTTACAAATTCCTCAAAATTGATGAGTCGTAAAACTTTAACATGGCAGTTCAGTATAATTTAGCTAATTCTAGCTAAATATAACAAAATCAGCAAAAAATTCATTCAAAGTATAGTCTTGCAGACTAGCTGTTTTGTATGGGGTTTTAAACATGCCAAAGCAGCCAGGTTACAAATTTTTCAAAATTGATGCATCTTAAAACTTTAACATGGCAGTTCAGTATAACTTAGTTAATTCTAACTAAATTTAACAAAATTAGCGAAAAATTTCATACAAAATATAGTCTTGTAGACAAGCTGTTTTGTATGGGGTTGTGGCCATGCAAAAGCGACCAGGTTACAAATTTTTCAAAATTGTTGAATCCTAAAACTTTAAAATGGAAGTTCAGTACAATTTAGCTAATTCTAGCTAAATATAACAAATTCAGTCAAAACGTTCATTCAAAAAATAGTATTCTACACTAGCTTTTTCCTATAGCGTTTTCTGGATTAGTAATTTAGCCAGGTTACAAATTTTTCAAACTTGGTTAATCTTACACTTTTAACATGGCAGTTCAGTATAATTTAGGTAATTCCAGCTAAATTTAACAAAATCAGCAAAAAAATAATTCAAAAAATTGTATTCAAGACTAGCTTTTTCCTATAGCGTTTTTAGGCTTGGAAATGCAGCAACCTTACAAATTTCTCAAAATTGATGAATCTTAAAACTTTAACATGGCATTTCAGTATAACTTAGCTAATTCTAACAATATATAACAAAATCAGCAAAAAAAATTCTTAAAAAAATTAGTATTGTAGACTAGCTGTTTTGTATGGGGTTTTGACCATGCAAAAGCGGCCAGGTTACAAATTCCTCAAAATTGATGCATCTTAAAACTTTAACATGGCAGTTCAGTATAACGTAGGTAATTCTAGCTAAATATATAAAAGCAGCAAAACAATTCATTTAAAAAATTGTATTCTACTCTAGATTTTTTCTATAGCGTTTTTAGGCTTAGAAATGCAGCCAGGTTACAAATTCTTCAAAACTGATGAATCCTGAAACTTTAACATGGTAGTTCAGTATAATTTAGTTAATTCTACCGAAATATAACAAAATCATCAAAAAATTTATTCAACATACAGTCTTGTAGACTAGCTGTTTTGTATGGGGTTTTGAACATGCAAAATCAGCCAGGTTACAAATTCCTCAAAATTGATGAATCTTAAAAGTTTAACATGGCAGTTCACTATAATTTAGCTGATTCTAGTTAAATATATCAAAATCAGCAAAAAAATTCTTTCAAAAAATAGTATTCTACATTAGCTTTTCCCCATAGCGTTTTTTGGCTTAGAAAGGCAGCCAGATTACAAATTCCTCAAAACTGATGAATCTTAAAATTTTAACATGGCAGTTTAGTATAATTTAGCTAATTCTACCAAAATATAACAAAATCAGCAAAAAAATTCATTCAAATTATATTCTGGTAGACTAGCTGTTTTGCTAGTGGTTTAAACATGCAAAAGATGCCAGGTTACAAATTTCTTAAAATTGATGCATCTTAAAACTTTAACATGGCAGTCAGTATAATGTAGTTTATTCTAGCTAAATATAACCCAATCAGCAAAAAATCCATTCAAAATATAGTATTGTACACTAGCTTTTTCCTATAGCGTTTTTAGGCTTAAAAATGCAGCCAGGTTACAAATTCCTCAAAATTGATGAATTGTAAAATTTTAACGAGGCAGTTCAGTATAACTTAGCTAATTCTAGCTAAATATAACAAAATCAGGAAAAAATTCATTCAAAGTATTGTCTTGTAAACTAACTGTTTTGTATGGGGTTTTAAACTTGCAAAAGCAGCCAGGTTACTAATTTCTCAAAATTGATGCATCTTAAAACTTTAACATGACAGTTCAGTATAATTTAGCTAATTCTAACTAAATTTAACAAAATCAGCAAAAAATTTCATTCAAAATATAGTATTCTAGACAAGCTGTTTTGTATGGGGTTGTGGTCATGCAAAAGTGGCCAGGTTACAAATTCCTCAAAATTGATCCATCTTAAAACTTTAACATGGTAGTTCAGTATAATATAGGTAATTCTAGCAAAATATATAAAAGCAGCAAAACAATTCATTCAAAAAGTAGTATTCTACTCTAGATTGTTTCTATTGCGTTTTTAGGCTTGGAAATGCAGACAGGTTACAATTTCTTCAAAACTGATGAATCTTAAAACTGTAACATGGCAGTTCAGTATAATTTAGACAAATCTAACTAAATATATCAAAATCAGCAAAAAAATTCTTTCAAAAAATAGTATTCTACATTAGCTTTTTCCCATAACGTTTTTTGGCTTAGAAAGGCAGCCAGGTTACAAATTCCTCAAAAATGATTAATCTTAAAACTTTAACATGGTAGGTTAGTATAATTTAGCTAATTCTACCTAATTATAACAAAATGAGCAAAAAATTCATTCAAAATATAGTCTTGTAGACTAGCTGTTTTGGCTAGGGTTTTAAACAGGCAGAAGAGGCCAGGTTACAAATTCCTCAAAATTGATGCATTTTAAAACTTTAACATGGCAGTTCTGTATAATTTAGACAATTCTAGCAAAGATAGCAAAATCAGCAAAAAAATTCATTCAAAAAATAGTATTCTACACTAGCTTTTTCCTATAGCGTTTTTAGGCTTGGAAATGCAGCCAGGTTACAAATTCCTCAAAATTGGTGAATCTTAAAACTTTAACACAGCAGTTCAGTAAAATTCAGCTAATTCTAGCTAAATATAACAAAATCAGCAAAAAAATCATTCAAAATATAATATTGTAGTCTAGCTGTTTTGTAGGGTGTTTTGACCATGCAAAAGCGTCCAGGTTACAAATTCCTCAAAATTGATGCATCTTAAAATTTTAACATGGCAGTTCAGTATAATGTAGCTAATTCTAGATAAATATAAAAAATCAGCAAAAAATCATTCAAAATATAGTTTCTTAGACTTGCTGTTTTGTATAAGGTTTTGACCATGTAAAAGTGGCCAGGTTACAAATTTCTCAAAATTGATGCATCTTAACACTTTAACATTGCAGTTCAGTATAATGTAGCTAATTCTAGCAAAATATAAAAAATCAGCAAAAAAATTCATTCAAATAATAGTAATCTACCCTAGCTTTTTCCTATAGCGTTTTTAGGCTTATAAATTCAGCCAGGTTACAAATTCCTGAAAATTGTTGAATTTTAAAACTTTAACATGGCAATTTAGTATAATTTAGCTAATTCTAGCTAAATATAACAAAATCAGCAAAAAAATCATTTTATAAATAGTATTCTACACAAGCTTTTTCCTGTAGTGTTTTAAGGCTTGGAAATACAGCCAATTTACAAATTCCTAAAATTGATGAATGTTAAAACTTTAACAAGGAAATTTAGTATCATTTAGCTAATTCTAGCTAAATATAACAAGATCAGCAAAAAAAATTCATTCAAAAATTATTACTCTACACTAGCTTTTTCCTGTAGCGTTTTAGGCTGGGAAATGCAGCCAGTGTACTAATTTTTCAAAATTGATCAAACTTAAAACGTTAACATGGCAGTTCAGTATAATTCAGCTAATTCATGCTAAATATAACAACATCAGCAAAAAATTCATTCAAAATATAGTATTGTAGACTAGCTGTTTTGTCTGGGGTTTTGACTATGCAAAAGTGGCCAGGTTACAAATTTTTCAAAATTGATGCATTTGAAAGCTTTAACATGGCAGTTCAGTATAATGTAGCTAATTCTAGCTAAATATATAAAAACAGCAAAAAAATTCATTCAAAAAATGGTATTTTACCCTAGCTTTTTCCTATCGCGTTTTTAGGCTTACAAATATAGCCAGGTTACAAATTCCTCAAAATTGTTGAATTTTAAAACTTTAACATGGCAATTTAGTATAATTTAGCTAATTCTAGCTAAATATTAGAAAATCAGCAAAAAACTTCATTCAAAAAAATAGTATTTTACATTGGCTTTCTCCTAAAGCGTTTTTAGGCTAAGAAATGCAGCCAGATTACAAATTCCTCAAAACTGACGAATCTTAAAATTTTAACATGGCAGTTTAGTATAGCTTAGCTAATTCTACCAAAATATAACAAAATCAGCTAAAAAATTCATTCAAAAGATAGTATTCTATATTAGCTTTCTCCTAAAGAATTTTTAGGCTTGGAAATACAGCCAGGTTACAAATTCCTCAAAACTGATGAATCTTAAAACATTAACATGGCAGTTCAGTATAATTTAGCTAATTCTACCTAAATATAACAAAATCATCAAAAAATTCATTCAACATACAGTCTTGTAGACTAGCTGTTTTGTATGGGGTTTTGAACATGCAAAAGCGGCCAGGTTACAAATTTTTCAAAATTGATGAATCTTAAAACTTTAACATAGGAGTTCAGTATAATATAGGTAATGCTAGCTAAATATAACAACATCAGCAAAAAATTCATTCAAAAAATAGTATTCTGCACTAGCTTTTTTATGGCATTTTTAGGCTTCGAAATGCGCCCAGTTTACAAATTCCTCAAATAGATTGTTCTTAAAACTTTAACATGGCAGTTCAGTATAATTCAGCGAATTCTAGCTAAATATAACAATATCAGCAAAAAAATTCATTCAAAAAATAGTATTCTACCCTAGGTATTTCCTATAGCATTTTTATGCTTAGAAATTCAGCCAGGTTACAAATTCCTTAAAATTGATGAATTTTAAAACTTTAACATGGCAGTTCAATATAATTTAACTATTTCTAGCTAAATATAATAAAATCAGCAAAAAATTCATTCAAAAAATAGTATTCTACATTAGCTTTTTTCTAAAGCGGTTTTAGGCTTAGAAATGCAGCCAGGTTACAAATTTTTCAAAAATGATGAATCTTAAAACTTTAACATAGTCGTTTAGTATAATTTACCTAATTCTATCTAAATATAACAAAATTAGCAATACATTCATTCAAAATATAGTCTTGTAGACTAGCTGTTTTGTATGGGGTTTTGCACATGCAAAAGTGGCCAGGTTGCAAATTTCTCAAAATTGATGAATTTCAAAATTTTAAGATGGCAGTTCAGTATAATATAGCTAATGCTAGCTACAAATAACAAAATCAGCAAAAAAATTCATTCAAAAAATACTATTCTACACTAGCATTTTCCTATAGCGTTTTTTGCTTGGAAATGAAGCCAGGTTACAAAATTTTTAAAATTGATGAATCTTAAAACTTTAAAATGGCAGTTCAGTATAATGTAGCTACTTCTAGCTAAATATAACAAAATCAGCAAAAAATTTATTCAGAAAATAGCATTCTACAATAGCTTTTTCCTATAGTGTTTTTTTGGCTTGGAAATGAATCCAGGTTACACTTTCCTCAAAATTGATAAATCTTAAAACTTTAACATGGCAAATCAGTATAAATTAGCATATTCTAGCTAAATATAACAAAATCAGCAAAAACATTATTCAAAATATAGTATCGTATAGACTAGCTGTTTTGCATGGGATTTTAACCATGCAAGAGTGGCCAGGTTACAAATTCCTCAAAATTGATGAATCTTAAAACATTAACATGGCAGTTCAGTATAATTTAGGTAATGCTAGCTAAATATAGCAAAATCAGAAAAAAATTCATTCGAAAAATAGTATTCTACACTAGCTTTTTGATATAGCATTTTTAGGCTTAGACATGCAGCCAGGTTACAAATTCCTCAAACTTGATGAAATTTAAAAACTTTAACAGGGCAGTTCAGTATAATTTAGCTAATTCTAGCTAAATATAACAAAATCATCAAAAAAATCATTCAAAAAATAGTATTGTAGACTAGCTGTTTTGTATGGGCGTTTGACCATGAAAAAGTGGCCAGGTTACAAATTCCTCAAAATTGATGCATCTTAAAACTTCAACATCGCAGTTCAGTATAAGTTAGTTAATTCTAGCTAAATATAACAAAATCAGCAAAAAATTCATTCAAAAAATAGTATTCTACATTAGCTTTTTTCTAAAGCGGTTTTAGGCTTAGAAATGCAGCCAGGTTACAAATTTTTCAAAAATGATGAATTTTAAAACTTTAACATGGCAGTTTAGTTTAATTTAGCTAATTCTAGATTAAGATATCAATATCAGAAAAACTATTCATTCAAAAAATAGTATTCTACACTAGCTTTTTTTCTATAGTATTTTAAGGCTTGGAAACACAGCCAGGTTACAAATTCCTCAAAATTGATGAATCTTAAAACTTTATCAAGGCAGTTCAGTATAATTTCGCTATTTCTAGCTAAATATAATAATATCAGCGAAAAATTTCATTCAAAAAATAGTATTCTACACTAGCTTTTTTATAGCGTTTTTAGGCTTAGAAATACAGCCAGTTACAAATTTTTGAAAATTGATGAATTTAAAAACTTTAAAATGACAGTTCACTATAATTTAGCTAATTTTAGCTAAATATAACAAAATCAGCAAAAAAATAATTCAAAATAAAGTATTGTAGACTAGCTGTTTTGTATGGGATTATGATGACCATGCAAAAGTGGCCAGGTCACAAATTTTTCAAAATTGATGAATCTTAAAACTTTAACATGGTAATTCAGAATACTTTAGTTAATTCTACCTGAATATAACAAAATAAGCAAAACATTCATTCAAAATATAATCTTTTAGACTAGCTGTTTTGTATGGGGTTTTGACCATGCAAACGTGGCCAGGTTAAAAATTCCTCAAAATTGATGCATTTTAAGCCTTTAACATGGCAGTTCAGTATAATGTTGCTAATTGCAGCTAAATCTAACAAAATCAGCAAAAAAATTCATTCAAAAAATAGTATTCTACCCTAGCTTTTTCCTACAGCATTTTTAGGCTTAGAAATGCAGCCAGGTTACAAATTCCTCAAAATTGATGAATTTTAAAACTTAAACATGGCAGTTCTGTATAATTTAGCTAGTTCTAGCTAAATATAACAAAATCAGCAAAAAGCTCATTCAAAAAATAGTATTCTACATTAGCTTTGTCCTTCAGCGTTTTTAGGCTTAGCAATGCAGCCAGGTTACAAATTCCTCAAAAATGATTAATCTTAAAACTTTAACATGGTAAGTTAGTATAATTTAGCTAATTCTACCTAAATATAACAAAACCAGCAAAAAATTCATTCAAAATATAGTCTTGTAAACTAGCTGTTTTGTATAGGGTTTTAAACATGCAAAAGTGGCCAGGTTACAAAATTTTCTCAAACTTGATGCATCTTAAAACTTTAACATGTGAGTTCAGTATAATGTAGCTAATTCTAGCTAAATATAATAAAATCGGCAATAAAAATTATACAAAATTTGGTATTGTAAACTAGCTGTTTTGCACAGGGTCGTTCGTGGCCATGCAAAAGCGGCCAGATTACAAATTTTTCAAAATTCATGAATCTTAAAACTTTAACATGGCAGTTCTGTCTAATTTAGTTAATTCTAGCTAAATATAACAAAATCAGCATAAAATTCATTCAAAATATAGTATTCAACATTGGCTATGAAAATTCATGAAAATCGTAATTTACATTTAATTTCTATTGCTGTTTTGCCTGTTATAATAAAAAAATAATTTTATTAAAAAGAAAGAAAATGATAGTAACTTGAAATTGCATCAAACTTCACTAGAAAGCTTGAAGGCAATGATTGTAAAAGTATTCTAGATCTTGGAAAAAATCACTTTTAAAGATTTCAAGCAATGTTTCATGATATTCATGATAATATAGCTCGACAGGTGAATGGATGGACTTAGACATTTAACTGGATGATTGATAACTGAAGAATTGAAATGGAAAGAATAACATTGGTAAAGAAGTATCAATTAAGAGAAAATGTTCTGTGGATCTTTGAAGAAAGAATCAATGAACCAATTAAATACTATGTAAGGAATATATTATTGTGTGGTTGTAAAACATGGACAAAGATTAAAAAAATAAAGAACTGACTGAAGACCTTGAAATGTAATCTTAAAGAAGAATAGAAAAAAATACTTATATAAAAAATAACAAATAAGAAAGTTTTGCAAAAGAATAAATAAAAAAGAAAGATTAAGTGAAAAATTATAAGATAAAAAAGAGAACTGGATTGAACATATACTAAAAAATAAAGAATAATTTATTGAAGATTATTTTAGAAAAAATGGGAAATGGAAACAATAATAAAGTATGAAGATTGACCTCATTGAATGATATAAGATATAGGGAAAGATATGTGGAATTGAAGGTCTGAGCAATGAACATAAATAGAATGGAGAAATGGATTAATTAACTGTGCAATTGCTGTCTGCATCTGTCCACAGAACAGAGCATTATTGTTTTTTGGCAAGATCTTGAATGATGCTTTTAAAAATCTTTTCATTTTCTTTTTGTTTTCAGGATTGATATGAACACCAACATATAAAATTTTGATAATTAGTAAATGTCTAATCCTTATATTTAATATTTATTCTAATTTTTTAATCATTATATGTAATTTGATATTAAAATAATATATATATAACCCACACATTTTGGAAAGAATAGATGTGAATGTTTTGAATTATAGTCTGAATTAGACTTAAAACTTTAAAATATATATACTTTACATATATTTCAGTCATTATTTACAGACAAATTATTTTTACTCTAAATTTTATGAGTTCTTAGTAAAAAAGAAAAAACAGAAAACCATTACTACCTGTGTATTTATTTAACCTGATGAGTATTATATTTCATTTGTTTCCCCATGAAGGAATCTTCCACACAAAAAAACACTGCCATAGCTATTATATCTTTTTTACCTTTTACACACACATATTTGTTTTAAAAAGATCCAGAGTACAGATCAAAGTTCAGATCACTTCTCTATCACAGTGTAATAATATTTGCATTTATTAATTTTTCAAGATTAAACATTTACAATTATTGTGTAGGGATTCGAACTCAGACTTTCACACGACCTTCAACTCTCTATGCCATCTCATATTGTTGATCCACCTGATCACACACACAATATGAGATGGCATGGAGAGTTGAGGGTCGTGTGAAAGTCTGAGTTCGAATCCCTTACATATTACACTATATATGTGCAGGTGTGTGTAAGCCTGCACAGTGTATTAAATTAATTATTGTCTAGATGATTTGCTTAAAATATATCAAATTTTAATTTTAGCAGTATTTGCAGAAAGAGGATTGGATAAAGTTTCTGCCTAAAATATATTGCCTAAAGAAAAACTTTATAAACACTGATGCTGATAAGAGGAGGATGCCCCATGACAACCATTGTTAAATGAAGTTTATAGAATGAATTTGGATGACTATTCTCTTAGTGATAATTATCTAGGAAAAAAGATATTTGTTTTTCTAAGTTAAATTTATTTAATTAACTAGAAAGTAGTAAAAGTGCTAAAAGAAAGATGTTTTAGGTTTTGGCAAAGTTTCAACTTGTATGGCTTTTTTCCTGACATTTCTCAAATGTAGGTATAAATTTAACAACAATATCAACTAAATGATTTAAAAAAATAAAAGTATTGTATTTAATACCTTTATATTGCTATAATGTGAGTTATTCTGCTCTTAGAAAATGATTACCAACCACATCTTTCTTCAATTAAAGATAGATTCCATGATGAACTAGAAGAAAGTAAAGTGAGAAGTTTTTTTTATTTTCTCTATGGTATAGAATATTCGTCAATAATACTAGTAACTGCATGTTAAATTGCTCAAAAGGTCATGTGACATTTAGGTGCCCAGAAAGTAAAATGAGAAGTTTTTTTATTTTCCCTATCATATAGAATATTCATTAATAATACTAATATTTACTGAGGCTATAACCTCGATAATATGCGTATAAAATGAGATAGTAGGGACCTCTACAGGTGTTTTAACCAAAAGCTTACACTATGGATAATACTAGTAACTACATGTTAAATTGCTCAAAAGGTCATGTGACATTTAGGTGCCCTAGTGGCAGATTAATCATTTAACAGTATGATGCATTTAAATTTTTATATTTTTATTACTTGACTGAAAATGATGCAAAACCAATTCATAACTTCACAGAGAAAATTGAATAGTTCCCATTGTGGATATCACATGACATTTGAGGAGTGATCTCTTATTCAGGGATCTTTGGCTTCTGGGTTTGCCACATCACGCACTAAAGCATACAGGGCAATAATGATATTGTTTCCAATTTTTTTAACAGTGTCAGTCTTTTAATGCTAATGCTGTTGTCTAAGATTAAGATCCAGTTTACAATACTCTGTTATGAATTACTTACTTCTGGCTTAGTTATTTTTATAAACATGGCTTAAAATTTGCAATATTTTTCCCTCGTTCAGAAAATGGACGAGGAATGACTTTATTTCCTGATAGGCAAAAAATTTTCATTATTTTTTTATCTTTTTTTTTTCATATATATATATATTATTTGATTTTGAGTTAAAAACGTTTTGGTGGAATTTAAATTACTGTTTATATCTCCTGAAAAATTAAATAAATTTTACATTTCGGTGTTCAAATAAATTCAGCTAGTCCATATCACTTTTTGCACCCCAGATAGAATCCCCCAAAAAGTTAATATAGCTCTGACAATACATAAACAAAATAATATAGAAGCTCAGATGCTTCATCAGTCAGTCATATCAGATGAACGTTGAATTTCTAGTTTGGATGACTGTTAGATTGCAAATCTCAACTAATTTAAATATTAAACAAGGCAAAACTCTCCATACATTAGTGCCACCCTGTGCCAACCAGAGTATGGATGTGATGAAGGCCACAAGCCAGAAACTAGTCTGGGGATATTGGATGAGTAGGCATTAGATAGGGATTTTATGCACAAGCCTTCTGGCATCCATTGATTACTCTGGTTGGCACAGGGTGGCACTACTGTATGGAGAGTTTTGCCTTGTTTATAAACAATTATGTGCTAGTATAAGAAATGGTGATCATGTGATGTTAATTTAAATATTGTATCTTAGTCACTTTTTAGATACAAATATTGAGTCACACAATATATTGCTATTGCATTTAACAAGTTAAAAATTAAGTACCTAACTGGATCACAATAATACAAATACTTCAATTAAATTACTTACAAAGATTATTTGTGTGCCAATTTCATTGAATTGACATGATAAATAGATTCCTTAATATAAAGACAATGGAAAATTTTTATTTAAGATAGTCTAATTCTAAAATCCTAATGGCAAGATCATAAGACCAATTGGTATTATTAGATCCAGCTCTAGACATGATAATATTGAATCTACAATTAATTTGGAGAGCTACTATTAAGGTGTTAAATAAAGTATTTCATGTTATTTGCTGAAGTTAAAAGACTATATACCAAAATGTTTTTCTACTTCTTCTTTTCCTATGTATTGTTTTCTACTATAACATATCATACCATTTATACCTTTCTTAAACACTTTATCAATAATTTTATTTATATCAAACTAACAGTTTCGACTGTCGTGCAGTCATCATCAGAGCAATACTTTTATTTATATCAAACTAACATCAGTTTTATATAAAAATTTTACCAAGATAATTACAACTCGTCTACAGACAACCTTGGATTTTCACCAACCAAGAGAACAAGCTGGATTTAAAAGTGGTTTTAGTACAGTAGATCATATTCAAGTATTGAGAGAAGTTATAGAAAGGACAAATGAATATGAGTTGTCATTATGTTTTGGATTTGTAGATTATGAAAAGGCATTTGATTCTATAAACATTTCTTCAGTGATTAAAGCATTGGATCATCAAGGTATAGATCCAGGATATTGTCATATTTTAAAGAATATTTATAAAAACGCAACAGCAACAATTAGATTACATAATGATACTGAAAAAGTCAACATTGAGAAAGGTGTAAGACAAGGTGACTCCATATCTCCAAAACTTTTTACAGCAGTGCTGCAAGAAGTATTTTGTGGATTAAAATGGAAAACTAAAGGAGTGAAAGTAAATGGAGATTATTTAAGTCATTTAGATTTCGCAGATGATGTAGTTGTTTTTGCAAATAATGCTTCCGAGCTGCAGGAAATGTTGCAGGAGTCATCAGATGAAAGTAGGAAAGTAGAACTAAAGATAAATGTTAAAAAGACTAAAGTAATGTTTAATCGATTTGCTCAAAATATGAAAATAAAGATTGATTATGATGAATTAGAAGAAGTTAAGAGTTACAAATACCTTGGTCAGATTATTAATACAGATGGAAACATAACAGAGGAAATTAATCATAGAATTAAACTTGGTTGGAGTGCTTTTGGTAGAAATAACTTGATATTAAAAGGAAATATGCCTATGTGTTTGATGAGAAAGGTTTTTAACAAATGTGTTTTACCAGTTCTTACTTATGGATCTGAGACTTGGACACTTAATAGAAGATCAATACAGAGACTTCAGACCACTCAAAGATGTATGGAGAGATGTATGTTGGGAGTAACAAGAAGTGATCGAAAACGCAATGTATGGGTAAGAGAACAAACAGGTGTTACTGACCTCATTGAAAAAATTAAAAGATTGAAGTGGAGTTGGGCTGGACATATTGCTAGAAGAGATGATAATAGATGGACAATTGAAATTTTAAACTGGATTCCAAGAGATTGTAAAAGACCCAGAAAAAGACCACATGTATGATGGATGGATGAAATAAGAAAATGTGTAGGGGTGATGTGGAGAAGAGAAGCTAAAGATTGGAGAAGATGGATTAAACTTGGAGAGACCTTCATCCTGCAGTGGATTGATAATGGTTGATAATGATGATGATGAACAGTTTCGACTGTCCTGCAGTCATCAGAACTCTGAGGATGACTGCAGGACAGTCGAAACTGTTAGTTTGATATGAATAAAAGTATTGATAAAGTGTTTAAAAAAGGTGTAAATGGTGTGATATCAAAATGTTACAAAAATAAGAACCAAATCTGTGATATATGAAGACGTGCAACATTTGAAGCACAAGTCCTGGATTGTAATATATATCACATGAAGCAGTGATCCACTTTATTTTTAGTGTTTATGATGATAAAATTGATAATACTTCCGACATTAATATTCATATTGCTTTTTAATTGTTAATGACCTATTTTTTCTCTATATATATACATTACTTGTTAGTGAGATTAATTAAAGAGAAAGTGAAAAAAGAAACTAACAAATTCTTTCAATAAATTCGCTATATTTATAGACAATTTCTTTTTACATTTTCACATTCAATTTAGTCTTAAAATGTGCTAATAAATATTGTGATTTTATCGTTTGTTAATAATATATTTTTTAAAACAAAAAAATACTGTTCCATTTATTACCACGTTATTACAATAGTATCTGCCTGTCATCTTTCCAAATCATTAACAGTCGAACAGCTGCATTGTCAGTTTGCAGGTAGACTGATGATGTCATGAGATAACAGACGATAGTAGACATTATGGCTCTTATTCTTCTGAACGTTATGTAAACTTAAATTCTTAAAAGAATGGTAGGGAGGAAAATAAAAGCAACACGGTAAACTTAGAAATGCAGCCAGGTTACAAATTCCTCAAAACTGATGAATCTTAAAACTTTAACATGGCAGTCAGTATAATTTAGCCAAATCTACCTAAATATAACAAAATCACTAAAAAATTCATTCAAAATATAGTCTTGAACACTAGCTGTTTTGTATGGGGTTGGGAACATGCAAAACCAGCCAGGTTATAAATTCTTCAAAACTGATGAATATTAAAACTTTAACATAGCAGTTCAGTATAATTTAGCTAATTCTACCTAAATATAACAAAATCACTAAAAAATTTATTCAAAAAATAGTATTCTACCCTAGCTTTTTCCTATAGCGTTTTTAGGCTTAGAAATGCAGCCAGGTTACAAATTCCTCAACATTGATGCAATTTTAAAACTTTAACATGGTTGTTTAGTATAATTTAGCTAATGCTGGCTAAATATAACAAAATCAGCTAAAAAATTAATTCAAAAGATAGTAATCTATATTAGCTTTCTTCTAAAGCATTTTTAGGCTTGGAAATAGCCAGGTTACAAATTCCTCAAAACTGGTGAATCTTACAACATTAACATGGCAGTTCAGTATAATTTATCTAATTCTACCTAAATATAACAAAATCATCAAAAAATTCATTCAACATACAGTCTTGTAGACTAGCTGTTTTGTATGGGGTTTTGAACATGCAAAAGCGGCCAGGTTACAAATTTTTCAAAATTGATGAATATTAAAACTTTAACATGGCACTTCACTATAATTTAGCTAATTTGTTGCTAAATATAACAAAATAGGCAAAAAATTTTTTTCAAAATATAGTATTGTAGACTAGCTGTTTTGTATGGGGTTGTGGCCATGCAAAAGTGGCCAGGTTACAAATTTTCAAAATTGATGAATCTTAAAACTTTAACATAGGAGTTCAGTATAATATAGGTAATGCTAGCTAAATATAACAACATCAGCAAAAAATTCATTCAAAAAATAGTATTCTGCACTAGCTTTTTTTATGGCATTTTTAGGCTTCGAAATGCGCCCAGTTTACAAATTCCTCAAAATAGATTGTTCTTAAAACTTTAACATGGCAGTTCAGTATAATTCAGCGAATTCTAGCTAAATATAATAATATCAGCAAAAAAATTCATTCAAAAAATAGTATTCTACCCGAGGTATTTTCTATAGCATTTTTATGCTTAGAAATTCAGCCAGGTTACAAATTTCTTAAAATTGATGAATTTTAAAACTTTAACATGGCAGTTCAATATAATTTAACTATTTCTAGCTAAATATAACAAAATCAGCAAAAAATTCATTCAAAAAATAGTATTCTACATTAGCTTTTTTCTAAAGCGGTTTTAGGCTTAGAAATGCAGCCAGGTTACAAATTTTTCAAAAATGATGAGTCTTAAAACTTTAACATAGTCGTTTAGTATAATTTACCTAATTCTATCTAAACATAACAAAATTAGCAATACATTCATTCAAAATATAGTCTTGTAGACTAGCTGTTTTGTATGGGGTTTTGCACATGCAAAAGTGGCCTGGTTGCAAATTTCTCAAAATTGATGAATTTCAAAATTTTAAGATGGCAGTTCAGTATAATATAGCTAATGCTAGCTACAAATAACAAAATCAGCAAAAAAATTTATTCAAAAAATACTATTCAACACTAGCTTTTTCCTATAGCGTTTTTTGCTTGGAAATGAAGCCAGGTTACAAAATTTTTAAAATTGATGAATCTTAAAACTTTAACATGGCAGTTCAGTATAATGTAGCTACTTCTAGCTAAATATAACAAAATCAGCAAAAAATTCATTCAGAAAATAGCATTCTACAATAGCTTTTTCCTATAGCGTTTTTTGGCTTGGAAATGAATCCAGGTTACACTTTCCTCAAAATTGATAAATCTTAAAACTTTAACATGGCAAATCAGTATAATTTAGCGAATTCTAGCTAAATATAACAAAATCAGCAAAAAAAATTATTCAAAATATAGTATTGTAGATTAGCTGTTTTGTATGGGGTTCCATGTAAAACCAGCCAGGTTACAAATTTTTCAAAATTGATGAATTTTAAAACTTCAACATGGCAGTTCAGTATAAGTTAGTTAATTCTAGCTAAATATAACAAAATCAGCAAAAAAATTCATTCAAAAAATAGTATTCTACACTAGCTTTTCCCTATAGTGTTTTTAGGCTTAGATATGCAGCCAGGTTACAAATTCCTCAAACTTGATGAAATTTGAAAACTTTAACAGAACAGTTCAGTATAATTTAGTTAATTCTAGCTAAATATAACAAAATCAGCAAAAAAATCATTCAAAAAATAGTATTGTAGACTAGCTGTTTTGTATGGGTGTTTGAGCATGCAAAAGTGGCCAGGTTACAAATTCCTCAAAATTGATGCATCTTAAAACTTTAACATGGCAGTTCAGTATAATGTAGCCAATTCTAGCTAAATATATAAAATCAAAAAAAAATTCATTCGAAAAATAGTATTCTACACTAGCTTTTTCCTATAGCGTTTTTATGCTTAGAAATGCAGCCAGGTTACAAATTCCTCAAAATTGATGAAGTGTAAAACTTTAACATGGCAGTTCAGTATTATTTAGCTAATTCTAGCTAAATATAACAAAATCAGCAAAAAATTCATTCAAAGTATAGTCTTGTAGACAAGCTGTTTTGTTTGGGGTTTTAAACATGCAAAAGCAGCCAGGTTACAAATTTCTCAAAATTGATACATCTTTAAACTTTAATATGGCAGTTCAGTATAATTTAGCTAATTCTAGCAATATATAACAAAATCAGCAAAAAAATTGTTTCAAAAATTAGTATTGTAGACTAGCGGTTTTGTATGGGGTTTTGACCATGCGAAAGCGGCCAGGTTACAAATTCCTCAAACTTGATGCATCTTAAAACTTTAACATGGCAGTTCAGTATAATGTAGGTAATTCTAGCTAAATATGTAAAAGCAGCAAAACAATTCATTCAACTTATATTCTTGTAGACTAGCTGTTTTGTATGGGGATTTAAACATGCAAAAGATGCCAGGTTACAAATTTGTCAAAACTGTTGATTCTTAAAACTTTTAACATGGCAGTTCAGTATAATTTAGACAATTCTAACTAAATATATCAAAATGAACAAAAAAATTCTTTCAAAAAATAGTGTTCTACACTAGCTTTTTCCCATAGCGTTTTTTGGCTTAGAAAGGCAGCCAGGTTACAAATTCCTCAAAAATGATTAATCTTGAAACTTTAACATGGTAGGTTAGTATAATTTAGCTAATTCTACCTAAATTTAACAAAATGAGCAGTACATTTATTCAAAATATTGTCTTGTAAACTAGCTGTTTTTTATGGGGTATTGAACATGCAAAAGCGGCCAGGTTACAAATTTCTCAAAATAGATGAATTACAAAATTTTAAGATGGCAGTTCAGTATAATATAGCTAATTCTAGCTACAAATAATAAAATCAGCAAAAAAATTCATTCAAAAAATAGTATTCTACACTAGCTTTTTTTTAATAGCATTTTTAGGCTTCGAAATGCAGCCAGTTTACAAATTCCTCAAAATAGATGATTCTTAAAACTTTAACATGGCAGTTCAGTATAATTCAGCGTATTCTAGCTAAATATAACAAAATCAGCAAAAAAATTCATTCAAAAAATAGTATTCTACACTAGCTTATTTTATAGCGTTTTTAGGCTTAGAAATGCAGCCAGGTTACAAATTCCTAAAAACTGATGAATCTTAAAACTTTAACATGGCAGTCAGTATAATTTAGCTAATTCTACATAAATATAACAAAATCACTAAAAAATTCATTTAAAATATAGTCTTGTAGACTAGCTGTTTTGTATGGGGTTTTGAACATTCAAAACCGGCCAGGTTACAAATTTCTCAAAATTGATAAAACTTAAAACTTTAACATGGCAGTTCAGTATAACTGAGCTAATTCTAGCTAAATATACCAAAATCATCAAAAAAGTTCATTCAAAAAATAGTCCTGTAGACTAGGTTTTTTCCATGCAAAAGTGGCCAGATTACAAATTCCTCAAAATTGTTGCATCTTATAAATTTAACATGACAGTTCAGTACAATGTAGCTAATTGTAGCTAAATATAAAAAATCAGCAAAAAAATTCATTCAAAAAATAGTATTCTACCCTAGCTTTTTCCTATAGCGTTTTTGGCTTAGAAATGCAGCCAGGTTACAAATTCCTCAAAATTGATAAAATTTTAAAACTTTAACATGGCTGTTTACTATAATTTAGCTAATGTTAGCTAAATATAACAAAATCAGCTAAAAATTCATTCAAAAGATAGTATTCTACACTAGCTTTTCCCTATAGCGTTTTTAGGCTTAGACATGCAGCCAGGTTACAAATTCCTCAAACTTGATGAAATTGTAAACTTTAACATGGCAGTTCAGTATAATTTATCTAATTCTAGCTAAATATAACAAAATCAGCAAAAAATTCATTCAAAAAATAGTATTGTAAGCTAGCTGTTTTGTATGGACGTTTGACCATGCAAAAGTGGCCAGGTTACAAATTCCTCAAAATTGATGCATCTTAAAACTTTAACATGGCAGTTCAGTATAGTGTAGCTAATTCTAGCTAAATATATAAAAGCAGCATAACAATTCATTCAAAAAATAGTATTCTACCCTAGATTTTTCCTTATAACATTTTTAGACTTAGATTTAAATGCAGCCAGGTTACAAATTCCTCAAAATTGACGAATTTTAAAACTTTAACATGGCAGTTCAGTATACTTTAGCTAATTCTAGCTAAATATAACAAAATCAGCAAAAAATTCATTCAAAATATAGTATTCTACATTAGCTTTTTCTTAAAGCATTTTTAGACTTAGAAGTGCAGCCAGGTTACAAATTCCTCAAAAGTGATGAATCTTAAAACTTTAACATGGCAGTTCAGTATAATTTAGCTACTTCTACCAAAATATAACAAAATCACTAAAAAATTCATTCAAAATATAGTCTTGTAGAATAGCTGTTTTGTATGGGGTTTTGAACATGCAAAACTGGCCAGGTTACAAATTCCTTAAAACTGATGAATCTTAAAACTTTAACATGGCAGTTCAGTATAATTTAGCTACTTCTACCAAAATATAACAAAATCACTAAAAAATTCATTCAAAATATAGTCTTGTAGAATAGCTGTTTTGTATGGGGTTTTGAACATGCAAAACTGGCCAGGTTACAAATTCCTCAAAATTGATGAAACTTAAAACTTTTACATGGCAGTTCTGTATAACTTAGCTAATTCTAGCTAAATATACCAAAATCAGCAAAAAAATTCATTGAAAAAATAGTCCTGTTGACTAGCTGTTTTGTATAAGGTTTTAACCATGCAAAAGTGGCCAGGTTACAAATTCCTCAAAATTGATGCATCTTATAATTTTAACATGGCAGTTCAGTATAATGTCGCTAATTCTAGCTAAATATAAAAAATCAGCAAGAAAAATTCATTCAAAAAATTCTATTCTACACTAGCTTTTTCCTATAGCGTTTTTTGCTTAGAAATGAAGCCAGGTTACAAAATTTTCAAAATTGATGAAATCTTAAAACTTTAACATGGCAATTCAGTATAATGTAGCTGCTTCTAGCTAAATATAACAAATTCAGCAAAAAATTCATTCAGAAAATAGTATTCTACACTAGCTTTTTCCTATAGCGTTTTTTGGCTTGGAAATGAATCCAGGTTACACTTACCTCAAAATTGATGAATCTTAAAACTTTAACATGGCAAATCAGTATAATTTAGCTAATTCTAGCTAAATATAACAAAATCAGCAAAAAAATCATTCAAAATATAGTATTGTAGACTAGCTGTTTTGTATGGGGTTGTGGCCATGCAAAAGCGGCCAGGTTACAAATTTTTCAAAATTGATGAATTTTAAAATTTTAACATGGCAGTTCTGTATAATTTAGACAATTCCAACTAAAGATATCAATATCAGCAAAAAAATTCATTCAAAAAATAGTATTCAACACTAGCTTTTTCCTATAACGTTTTTAGGCTTGGAAATGCAGCCAGTTTACAAATTCCTCAAAATTGATGAATCTTACAACTTTAACATGGCAGTTCAGTATAATTCAGAGAATTCTAGCTAAATATAACAAAATCAGCAAAAAAATTCATACTAAAAATAGTATTATGCCCTAGCTTTTTCCTATAGCGTTTTTAGGCTTAGAAATGCAGCCAGGTTACAAATTCCTCAAAATTGATGAATCTTAAAACTTTAACATGGAAGTTCAGTATAATTTAGCTAATTTTTTAAAGGTATTATATTTATTTATATATAACTTTGGTTACACTTCTAAATTATATAGAAAAAACAGCAAATAATAATTACAAATATGCATGTCATGAATCAATAAAATTACAAGAAATAACTATATTTGCAACTGTGAAGGATCAGTCTCTTGTTCTTTTCTTTGACAAGCATGCAGTTCATTGCAAATTTAAAAAAAATAAGTAAGCTAAAAAATTTATCCACCTGCCCATTGTGGATATCTATTAATTAGTTTTTCCTTAAATGATGAAATTCAAAATTTTCCATCTTTAATCGAGTCCAAATTTGTTTATTCATTATTTACTTCCATATTTTTATTACTGTGGGCAAAATCTTCTGAGTTGATCCAGGTTGGCATGAAGATTTCAGTGGGAGTTAGTAGCTGGTCTTTTTCTCTTATAGTTGTAAGAGTTTTGATAGTAAATTTAAGAGGATCACAGGGTGTTGTATTAAATACTAGCCTACATCTGAGTAGCCACAGTGTTGTTTACAAAGATGGATCTTCTAATGTTTGAGTAACTTCCTGTTTTGATGTTCTCAGCGATGTCAAAGAATTGAATACTTGTGAGCTTGAAGAATTCTTGAAATCTGCATCTTACTTGTTTAATCCTATGCAGTCTATTAGAATATAATTGAGAGTTTCAGAATCTCTTTTGTAGATGTTACATAGAGCTTCAATCCCCTTGAATCCTCTTTTCTCAATAAGGAAGTCATTTGTTGGTAAAGTGCATAGATTGGATTTTATAGTAAAATCAATATATTTTGTTGTAAGATACCACCTTTTTATTTTTGGGATTAATTTCTCATTTAGTATTCCCAGCATTGCAGGTGGGCAATCCTGATTAGTGTTGAGAATGTTGAAAGTCTCCCAGTATGTGAATTTTTTAATAAAATGATACTCATTTAAATTCCTATGATGGGAAAGAAGGTTGATTAGGTTTTCCAGCCAGGATTTCCTACGGTATGGTGGAGGCCTGTCTGTAGGGATAATTTTATTGAGTGGAGTTTGGAATATTGTTCTTGTGTACATGGAATAAAAGAAATTTAATGTGTTTCTCATTAACATTGTAACAATTGAATGCAAGCCCAGTCCATTTAACCTTTTAGGGTTTTGCATTTTTTTCATACTGATGGATACCACCTTCTTTTTCCATAGTACAGCAGAACACAATGAATTTATTTGTGAAATAAATCTTTTGGTAGGATTTAAAATGGGGAGGTAGTAATTAATTCTACTAAAGGCCATTATATTTAGCAGATGAACTTTATCACACAGAGAGAGATAAACACCCTTTAGTGAGTCTGTTACTTTTTTAGTTGCAGTAAGCAAATTGTTCTGTACTGAGATTCTCATCATTCTTGCAGAAAGGTATAGAGGGAATTCTAAAAATGATTGAGGTTTTGCTGAAAAGTTAGAGGGAACACTTTTCCCTGACAAAAGTTTCCATACTGCAGATTTTTTTCCTGTTAAATACTAGCTTGTAATCTTTAGAATATTGGTTGATAATTTTTTCTAGTGTAGCCAAGTGCTTCATAAAAAGGAGTATAATGACAATGTCATCCATATATGCTAGTATATTGATTTCTCGGTTTATGGATGGTACAAAGACTCCAGAGAGTTTTGCTTCAATCTCTTTTAGTAGAGGGTTTATGTAGGCTCTGAACAATAGGGCACTCAAAGGGGAACCTTGTGGAATAGAGATGGAAGGTCTAAATCCATGTGCTATCCAGCCAATGAGTGTGATAATTATTTCTCTATTGTTCAAGAGACTTCCAATGATTCTTAAGTACACTGTGGAAACTCCATAGTGTTCTAAAGTTTCAAGAAGTATATTCATGCATATGGAATCAAATGCTGCTGTGATATCCAATTGTACTGCGATGGGCTGATATTTTCTTTTGCTACTCACATGGTCTAAAACTGATTGAAAAGGCATGTACTGTTGATGAGCCTTTTTGCATATTGTGCATTTGATATTTTTTCTAAAATTGTACCTTGAATCTTATCTTTTACAAGTCCTTCAATTATTTTTATGAGAAGGGGCATCATGGAGATTGGTCTAATATTGGAGGTAGTAGAAGGCATATCTTTTTTCTTTAAAAAAGGCACTAGTGAAATGGGGTAGAGGCTAGGGATATCTATGCAATCTGAGGTCAGTCTATCTAGCATACTTTTATAATAGGTAGGGTGAAATGAGATAGGTGAAGTAATAGAAATTTTGGTAGTCCATGTGGGCCTGGATGGGTTTTGTCTGGAATAGATTTCAATTTATCCAGAATTTGTTTGTTGGTAATTTGGTGATCATAATTTGTATCACTTTTGAAGGTTGTCCTAAATATAGAATTTGAGTCAGCTTGTAATTTGGCATAGAAGAAGTCATAAATGGTTATATGCATTGAGGAGCCTATATGATTGATTCCATTATCATCGATAGACAAGGGAGTATTTAGTTTTGGTTTAGCATATAGTGCCCACCACATATAGCTTCTTGTCCATGCATGCCTGTTAGCTAAAAATATTTTTGATCTTTTGATAGCAATTGTTTCAGCTAAAATTCTTTGTTTCATTTTGTATTCATTTTTTAGATCAAGAATTGTACTAATATCAACAGAGGTGGAAGGAAATGAATCTATCGCCATACTGATAGATTCCGTTTTTTAGAATTCTTAGAGGTCCTTTCTGTTTACAGGAGTAGTTGTTGGTAGTTGCTGTCAGAACTTCAGTAAATATAAGCCATGCCTGAATTGGATCTTGTGACAAGATGTTAGCCTTATGAAAATATATGTAGGCCTCAGAGAAGATGGCCTCAGGAGTGTTGAATTTGTTAATCATTCTTGATGTTTTAGCAAGGCCATCTGAATGGAAAGTTGGTTCTCCTGCATGAATGAAGATCTTTAGAGCTAAGTGGTCTGAAAAGACCACGTGTTTTAATGAAGTTTCAATTTTGAAGTGAATGTCTGGTGAATAGTATATTAGATCTATTAGTGATGAATATTGCTTTGTGTAGAATGAATAAGAATTTATTGGAAAAAGCCTTGTGCTGACATTAGTCCAGTGTTAATCAGATGTATATAATTGGTATCAAAAGTATTGTAGGACATGTTAAAGTCACCTAAAATTACCATAGATGAATTATTATGGATAAGAGTTGAGTTAATTGTATTAATTATTTTGTGTATTGTATTTGTATTTTTCTGGAGGTAAAGATATATAATGTTTAGACTACTATTTCCTATATCAAAGTTTATAATTGCACAATTAGCATCCATGTGGATTAGTTTGTATTTTGTAAATCTGGAGTTTCAATTTAATACAAAGCCTACACCACCTGAGGGTAAAGTTGCTATTGAATAGTAAAATAGACCTAGTGAGTCAATTATCTCTGCAATTTTATTATCACTATTATTATGAAGTTTTGTCTCTGCAAAGCACATAATATCTGAAGACTCTTTTTGAAACCAGTCTTCTATGGCATAGGCTCGATGAATAGAGTTTAAACCTCTAACATTAATTCCAATTATTTTAATCTTCATCAAAAATTAAAAAGGTTTGGTGTTGGATGCTTATTGCAAGTATGTGACACTTAGGAAGAGTCTTCCCATTTCGTGGTGGATGAATTGATGCTCCTACTACTTCATCGCAGGTTTTTTGAATCCTTAGTGATTCATGCTGGTTTTACCTGTGTTATCATTAGTTGCTTCAAAGTAGTCATCAGAATCTTCTAATATTTTATTTACAATGTCCTCATCCTCCATGCTGAGGGATTCTACCAATTTTCTTGTGTTTGATGTGGATAGACTGGTTTTCTTTTATTTTTTGTGTGGGTTATCATTGTTTTTTTCTGATGAATCTCCACTTCGATTATCAGTAAGCTTGTTTTCTTGTTATTTTTTCCTGTTTTGCATCACAAGCTCTTTTTTGCGGTCTATCCCTGAGATTAATGTTTTCTTCATTTTTGTTAGCTTGCTCATTATATTTATGTGGGTTTTCTACATTATCTTCAATTGTTGAATGCTTTTTATTTTGTATTCTGTTTAATTGCTTTGTTTGATTGCTTTTGGTTTTATTTTTCCTTCATATTTATGGCTGGGATTGTTTCTCTGACTTCATTGGAAGATGAGTCCTGTTCATTTAAGTCTTCATCAGGAGTTGGAGTGTTTTCATTGCTATGACTAATGTCATCATTTTTTTCTTTAACTAATAGTGCTGGAAAGTCTTCTTCAAATTGTTGTTTTGATATTTTTTGAGAAGAGTTGGGTATTTATTGTTGGTTTATTATTGTGGGTAGGACCAGAAAGAGAAGATTGAGCTTTATTATTACTGCTTATATTTGTTTTTAAGATAGTTGGTGAACATTTGTGAAATGCTCTTTTTGGTTTGCTGCAATCATTAAATAATCTGGTTGGACAGTTATTTATTAAATGATCTCTAGACCAACAGTGGAAACACTGAGTGGCAATGCCTTTAAAGGAGATGACTAGTGGAGCTTCACTAGATGCTACTATGGTTGGTATTTCAAGAGGTGATATATTGTTTTTTATTTCAAATCGAAAAACTGCTATGTTGGATAAGATTCCTCCCTTCAGTCTAGGGTTTGGGAGATATCTAAAATCAGTCACTTTTCCATAATTAGCCAACATTTTCTGTAGATGGTCTTTTTCTAGGCTAATATAAGAATTTCTGATCATTCCTTGGAGTGTATTGGCTCTATTTATATCAACATTGATTAAAAATTTGTTATTAAGAACTTTATAACTATGTTTAAACTCTTATTTTTGAAGAATGTTGTTGAATTCAATAATCACGTATCTAGGGTTGGGATGATTAAGACTGTCATGAATTTTTTCCTCTAGTTTATTTGTTTCAATTAAGTTGTATAGATCATCCAGAGGAAAAGAGAATAATACTTTTTTGTGATCAGTTATGGCTAAGATTATTGATTTTTCATTACAATAGTTTTTAAATGATCTTAAGAGAAATAAGGGAATAGACTTGTTAAAAGCCTCATTAATATTGTCAAAGTCGTTTAATATTAGTTCCTGGTGATTATTGTTAATGAACAAGTTACTCTATATATCTGTTTCATCCTGTGAGTCATGTCCATGTTCCTGAATTTCCATGAGGTTTTGGTATACCTCTTCAGCTTGGTGTGAGTTACTAGTTTTAGAAAATAAGTTGGTTCCCACCTTTTCTGCATATGACATTTTACTGATTGAATCACTTTTTTATTCATAGTTAACTGTTGTGGAGTACATTGTTTAACTTCAATTTCGTTTTGCATGCCAAAATTTTGCTTTTAAAAATTTTCATTTTTTGTCATTAAGGGCCCCTCATGTTATATGATTGAGAATTGACTGGAAAAGCTTGTTCATTACATAGATTAGATTTTTTAAACAATTCAAGTTTATTAATATTCTCAGATGTCAGTTCAAACGTTTTATTACCTTTAAGCAGGGGAGGACGGCTGTAGTGAGCAGCCATCACTGAATTTCCCCTTAACTAGAATTTGATCAAATTGTATATAGAATTTAAACTTTTTTGATATAATAACAAGAGAAAATGTTCCAGTTACACTTTAAAATTATAGTAAATATCAAATTAAAGATTGTTACTCACATTCAGTAGGCAAAAGTCCTAATTTAAAATGACTAGATTTAGCTAGTAAAACATGTGCTGGTGCCGTCTAGCGGAATGTATAATTTAGCTAATTGTAGCTAAATATAACAAAATCAGCAAAAAATTAATTCAAAAATTAGTACTCTACACTAGCTTTTTCCTATAGCATTTTTAGGCTTAGAAATGCAGCCAGGTTACTACTTCCTCAAAATTGATGAATCTTAAAACTTTAACATGGCAGTTCAGTACAATTCAGCTAATTCTAGCTAAATATAACAAAATCAGCAAAAAAATTCATTCAAAAAAATACTATTCTACACTAGCTTTTTCCTATAGTGTTTTTTGGCTTGGAAATGAAGCCAGGTTACAAATTCCTCAAAATTGATGAATTTTAAAACTTTAACATGGCAAATCAGTATAATTTAGCGAATTCTAGCTAAATATAACAAAATCAGCAAAAAATTTTTATTCAAAATATAGTATTGTAGACTAGCTGTTTTGTATGAGGTTTTGGCCTGCAAAAGTGACCAGGTTACAAATTCCTCAAAATTGATGAATCTTAAAACTTTAACATGGCAGTTCATTATAATTTAGAGAATTCTAGCTAAACATATCAAAATCAGCAAAAAAATTCATTCAAAAAATAGTATTCTACACTAGCTTTTTCCTATAACATTTTTAGGCTTGGAAATGCAGCCAGGTTACAAATTCCTCAAAATTGATGAATCTTAAAACTTTAACATGGCAGTTCAGTATAATTTAGCTAATTCTAGCTAAATATAACACAATCCACAAAAAACTCATTGAAATAATAGTATTCTACACTAGCTTTTTCCTATAGCACTTTTAGGCTTGGAAATGCAATCAGTTTACAAATTTCTCATAAATTGATAAATCTTAAAACTTTAACATGGCAGTTCAGTATAATTTAGCTAATTCTAGCTAAATGTAACAAAATCAGCAAAAAAATTCATTCAAAATATAGTATTATAGACAAGCTGTTTTGTATGGAGTTTTGGCCATGCAAAAGTGGCCAGGTTAAAAATTCCTCAAAATTGATGAATCGTAAAACTTTATCATGGCAGTTCAGTATAATTTAGACAATTCTAGCTAAATATATCAAAATCAGCAAAAAAAATTCATTCAAAAAATAGTATTCTACACTAGCTTTTTCCTATAGCGTTTTTAGGTTTGGAAATGCAGCCAGGTTACAAATTCCTCAAAATTGATGAATCTTAAAACTTTAACATAGCAGTTCAGTTTAATTAGGCTAGTTTAAAATAAATTTTAAAAAATCAGCAAGAAATCTTCTTACCAAGGGGGTATAGGATACGTGTTTTATAATGGGAAGGTAAGCGTTGGAATGCAGTCAGTAAAGAAATTTTTTATTTTCATGGGTCTTAATACTTTAACATTACAGTTCAGTTAAATTAAGCTACTTTAAGCTGAATTTAACAAAATCAGCAAACAAATTTTTTACCTAGATTTTATGGGATACTGCATCTCTTATAATGAGAAGGAAAGCATCAGAATGCATGGAGAGAAATTTTTTTTTATTTTCATCAATCTTAATACTTTAACATTTACAGGTCGGTTAAATTAAGCTAAATTTAACAAAATCAGCAAAAAATTATCTTAGCAAAAGTGTATGTGAAACTATATGTCTTATAATGTTGAAGGTAATCTTGGGAATACAGACAGAAACTTCAATAAAATCAGCAAAAAATTTTTTACCAAGAGTGTATGAAATACTACATGTATTATAATGGGAAGGTAAGCTTGGAAATGCAGGCAATGAAAATTTTTTGTATTTTCATGAGTCATAATGCTTTAACATTACAGTTCAGTGAAATTAAGATAGTTTAAGGTAAATTTAGAAAATCAGCAAAAAATTTTTTTACCTAGAGTGTATGGGATACTAAATGTCTTATAGTGGGAAGGTAAGCTTGAGAATGCAGGCAGTGAAATTTTTTTTATTTTCATGAATCTTAATACTTTAACATTACAGTTCAGTTAAAAGAAGCTACTTTAAACTAAATTTAACAAAATCAGCAAACAAATTCCTTACCAAGAGTGTAAGGAATACTACATGTCTTATAATGAGAAAGTATGCTTAGGAATACGAGCAGAGAAAAAAAAATTATTTTCATCAATCTTTGTATTTAAACATTACAATTAAGGTAAATTAAGCTAATTTGAGCTAAATTTAACAAAATTTGCAAAACCATTTGTTACCAATAGTGTATGAATTACTACATGTCTTATAATGGAAAGGTAAGCCAAATTTAACAAATTCAGGAAAAATGTATCTTACCAAGAATGGGATACTACATGTCTTATAATGGGAAAGTATGCTTGGGAATGCAGGCAAAAAACTTTTTTTTTTATTTTCATAAATCTTAATACATTAACATTACAGTTCAGTTATATTAAGCTAGTATAAGCTAAATTTAACAAAATCAGCAAAAAATTTTTTTATTTTTTTGAAACTTAATACTTTAACATTAAGTTGAGTTAAATTAAGCTACTTTTACCTAAATTTAACAAAATGAGCAAAAAAATTTATCAAGAGTATATGGTATACTACCTGTCTTATAATGGGAAGTTATGCTTGGGAATGCAGGCAGTGAAAACTTTTTTATTTTCAGGAATCTTAATACTTTAACTTTACATTTCAGTTAAATTATGCTAGTTTAAGCTACTTTAATAAAATCAGTGAAAAACTTTCTTACCAAGAGTGTGTGGGATAATACATGACTTACAGTGGGAAGATAAGCTTGGAAATGCATGCAGGGAACATTTTTTTTATTTTCATGAATCTTAATACTTTAACATTATAGGTCAGTTAAATTAAGCTAGTTTAAGGTAAATTTTAAAAAATCGCAAAAATATTTCTTACAAAAAGTGTATGGGATACTACATATCTTATAATGAAAAAGTAAGCTTTGGAATGCAGGCAGGTAAAAAAAATTATTTTCATAAGTCTTAGTACTTTATCATTACAGATCAGTTAAATTAATCTACTTTAAGCTAAATTTAACAAAATCAGCTAACAAATTTTTTACCTAGATTGTATGGGATACTGGAATGCAAGCAGGGAAAAGAATTTTATTTTTATGAATCTTAATACTTTAACACTACAGTTAAGTTAAATTAAGGTAGTTTAAGCTAAATTTTACAAAATCAGCAAAAAAATTTGTTACCAAGAGTGTATGGGATACTACATGTCTTATAATGGAAAGGTAAACTTGGGAATGCAGGCAGGGAAAAAAATTTTAATTTCATAAATCTTAATACTTTAACATTACAGTTCAGTTAAATTAAGCTAGTTAAGCTAAATTTAACAAAATCAGCAAGAATTATCTTAGCAAGAGTTTATGTGATACTACATGTCTTATAATGTTGAAGGTAATGTTGGGAATAAAGACAGGAAAAAAAAATATTTTCATGAATCTTAATACTTTAATATTACAGCTCAGTAAAATTAAGCTAACTTTAACAAAATCAGCAAAAAATTTCTTACCAAGGGTGTATGAAATACTACATGTCTGATAAATGGAATGTCAGCTTGGGAATGCAGGCAATGAAATTTTTTTTTTATTTTCATGAGTTGTAATGCTTTAACATTACAGTTCAGTTAAATTAAGCTAGTTTAAGGTAAATTTACAAAATCAGCAAAAAACTTTCTTACTTAGAGTGTATGGGATACTACACATCTTATAGTGGGAAGGTAAGCTTGGGAATGCAAGCAGTGAAATTTTTTATTTTCATGCAACTTAATACACCCGGGTGTCGTTTTATGCGGATTTATTTAATGCGATTTTGAAGTTATGCAATTCATGTAACTTCTTAATATCTTTGTATGCGGTTTTCTTTTATGCCATAAAAATTATTACATCAGAAATCGAGCTCTGATAATGCCCTATTACTTTAAATGTTATAAATTTTGCATTCTCACCTCATATTTAAAGTAATAGTGCATTATTGGAGTTCGACTTCCATCTAATAATTTCAATATTTTCCGCACATTATATTAGTACTGTAATAAATTTTATGTAATAAAGAAGTTCATAATTCACTTAAAATCAGGATTTCCCCATTTTATATACACACATTAAATTTTACAAGACTATAATGTAAATCTGTTCAAACGTTATAGATGAAAAATACTATGTATGTTGTTTTTGCATTTTAAATGACGTTCTATTTTTGCTTTTTTTTTTTAAAAAGAGTACGTAATCAATTAATCATTTAGTGTCCGCAAGTAATAAATTTTACAAAATTATAATGTAGATCTGTTCAAACATTATACATGCCTATACATATGTTGTTGTTTTTGCATTTTAAATCACGTTCTACTTTTGCTTTTTAAAAAAGAGTACATAATCAAGTAATCATTAAGTGTCCACAAGTTTATTTTTAAAAGGTGAGTAACAGCAGGGGGCACAATTCAATTTGACAATTAAAATCTGATTTTTAATTGTAATTAACAGTTTAAAAATTACGCAACATGATCTGAAATTAAGGTGATGTGAAACGATGAAATTTGATTTTTAAACAAAATTGAAAATTAAAAAATTAAAGACAAAAATACGAAATTAATTTTTAATTGTTAGTTTTAATTAAATTTTGCCCAACAGTGGTGAGTCGCTGTCTTTTTATTATCGTAAGTCTAAGTTTTTATTTTAAACTTTTAGTTTATTCTAACGGAGACAAAAAAAACACCCAAGAAAATGAATTTCTTTGTAAACAAAAATTTCAATTTTAGATCGCCTAGCAAAATGAAAAGGATCAACAGCGATTGGAAAACATTTTAGTTGTGTTTCCTCTTGACTTCGTTTAAGGAGAAGCTACAGTATCTCACATCACATCACGATGAATCTGATGTCTCAAATAGCAATAATGTTTAAAATATCGTACATGTATGAAAAAAATGCAAATTACGCATAAAAATATATTGTTTGAATAAGATTAAATACTGTAGTTAATAAAAAAAAAGTTTGTTTTGTATCAATTTTTTTTAAATTTGAAAATTTTTATTAGTCATATTTTATTTTCTTTTTTTTTTTTTATGCAAATTTTAAAGTAATTTGACATTGTTGCTATGCTTTTATGCGATTTTTGGAAAATTACAGTATGTATCCCCCATTTTTCAAGGTATGTTAAGTCTATTTTTGTGCGATTTCTTTTGTGCACGTTTTCTGAAAAGCATATCTACCACATAAAATGAGACCCAGGTGGACTTTAACATTACAGTTCAGTTAAATTAGGCTAGTTTAAGCTAAATATAACAAAATCAGCAAATTCCTTACCAAGAGTGTATGGGATACAACATGTCTTATAATGGGAAGGTATGCTTGGGACTGCAGGCAGGGGAAACTTTTTTTATTTTCATGAATCTCAATATGTTAACATTACAGTTCAGTTAAATTAAGCTAGTTTCAACAAAATTAAACAAAATCAGCCAAAAATTTCTTACCAAGAGTGTATGGAATTTTACATGTCTTATAAGGGAAAGATAAGCTTGGGAATGCAGGCAGGGGGAAAAAATTATATTTTCATGAATCTTAATACTTTAACATTACAATTCACTTAAGTTAAGCTAGTTTAAGCTAAATTTAACAAAAGCAGCAAAAAAATTTCTTAGCAAGTGTATATGGGATACTACATGTCTTATAATAAGAAGGTAATCTTGGAAGTGCAGACAGGGAAAATGTTTTATTTTCATGAATCTTAATACTTTAACATTGGGTGTCTGTTACATTAAGCTAGTTTAAGGTAAATTTAAAAAAATCACCAAAAACCTTTCTTACCAAAAAGATATGGGGTACTACATGTCTTATAATGGGAAAGTAAACTTTGGAATGCAGGCAGTGAAAAAACTTTTTATATTTATAAGTCTTAATACTTTAACATTACATTTCAGTTAAATTAAGCTTCTTTAAGCTAAATTTAACAAAATCAGCAAACAAATTTTTTACCAAGATTGTATAAGATATTACATCTCTTATAATGGCAAGATAAGCTTGGGAATGCAGGCAGGGAAAATTTTTTTATTTTGATCAATCTTAATAATTTAACATTACAGTCCAGTTAAATGTATTTAGTTTAAGCTAAATTTAACAAAATCAGCAAATAAATTTCTTATCAAGACTGTATGGGATACAATATGTCTTATAATGGAAAGGTGAGCTTGGGAATGCATGCTGGGAAATTTTTTTTATTATCATGACTCGTTAATACTTTAACATTACAGTTCAGTTGAATTAAGCTAAATTTAACAAACTCAGCAAAAATGTATCTCAGCAAGAGTGGTATACTACATGTCTTATAATGGGAAAGTATGCTTGGGAATGCAGGCAAATAAATTTTTATTTTTATTTTCATAAATCTTAATACATTAACATTACAGTTCAGCTATATTAAGCTAGGATAAGGTAAATTTAACAAAATCAGCAAAAAGTATTTGTTACCAAGAGTGTATGGGATACTATGAGATCTATAATGGCAGGTAAACTTCAGAATGCAGGCAGTGAAAATTTTTTTTATTTTCATGAATCTTAATACTGTAACATTACAGTAAGCTAACTTTAACAAAATCAGCGAAAAACTTTCTTACCAAGAGTGTATGGGATACTACATGACTTATAGTGGGAAGGTAAGCTTGAAAATGCATGCAGGGAAAAAAAAATTATTAGCCATTATAAATTTCTTCTTGTAACTTTGTTGACAGATAAACACTTTTCTTAAAAAATATGTAACTGCTGAAGGTTAAAAGAGTTTATAAAATATTTTCATAAAAAAGAATATTGTATGCACATTTAAATTTGTATGTTGTTCATATGTGTAACAAAGTGGTTTCTTTCTTCTTTCTAAACTAAATCTGAGTGCACTTTCGGTGAAGTTTTCGCAATAATCATAACTCTCTTAAATTAATTACCATTGTTGCTATTTTATACTGCAATGTGATTATGCATGCAATTTATTTAAATTAACTTTTAAATATTCCATTTATTAGATAATTGAAAGCTATTTGCTCTTTTGTTTATTTTCTATTGTTGGTGATAAACCAAGCCTAACTATAGAAATGAAATAAACAAAGAGTATCCAGTTATCAAACAAATAAAATTATAGAAAATTCACTGAAAGTGCACTCAAAGTAATAGAGAAAACACTTCATTATGCATATGAACAAATTTGAATTATTAAAAAAGGGGGAGGGATCAGTATTATATGTACATGTAACAATGCAATACATGGTGGACGTAATACAAGACATTTTTCATCTGAGTTATATGAAAAAGAATTTCTGAAATTTTTAACTTCCATATAATATTGTAGCCATTTGGCTACATTAAATACATTATATATATAAATGGGTTTATTTTGTTTTTTCTTACATGAGAATTCTCAAACATTCAATTTTAAAACATGATTTTAATGTGATTATTTTTATGAGTTATGAATGATTGTAAAAGGGAAGGAAAGTGATAAAATAATGTAAAGTTTTTTTAAATATCTTTCTTCAGTAATTATAAGTTTTAATTTAAACTGCAAAAATGTACTAAGGGAAAATAATTTTCTCATTTTTGTAAATTATTTAATATATACTGTTAACCTTTAAGACAGATAAAGTTTTGTGTTTAAAAATATTTTGAAAAGAAAACAATTTTGAAATTTTTGTTAATTTTTATTTTAGTCATAGATGTTATCTTTCTTTTCTCTTTCTCTCTCTTCAATACAAAAATCAAATCAATGCACTTAACTGATTATCTTGTCATTTATGCAACAAAAAAATTAATTAAAAAGGAATGTCAAAAATTTTATAATTCTAATTTAAATTGTTGACTTGTTTTTCAATGTTAATTGAGGGAAATAGCTGAACAATTGTATTGTAAAAATTGACCCAATTGGTTATCAATAAATTGTGCAATGTTGGAGACACATTGCTATTGGCTTAATGACAGGGTTGTTCTAAAAAATTATAGGAGTGTGAATAAGTCAGAAGATTTGTGTTTTGTGAGAGTCATACACTCTTGATTCTGCTGCTGAAGACAGTAAAAGAAAAGAACTTCCTGACACAATTGCTAAAGAAAAAAAGCAGAAGTCATTCAAGCTGTTGAAGTTTTAATCAAGCTATTAGCACACTGAGTTTAGTTACAAAAATGGTTTCTACAACAAAAACCATGTGCTGTTAGCTAAAAGCTAGACATCATTCCTCCTCCATGTAGCCTGCTTCACTAGAATAAAATGAATGAAAAATGCTCCTGAAGTAATCTGTAATCTTGTCTATAACCAAGAGCATGTCTTTACATGACCGGGAAATTTTATTGAAAATAAAATGGATAAATTCTTGCTGTTTATTAACCTGAAAATATTGCACCCAAGAAAAGAATAAATTAATCAGAGACAGCCTTCAAAAAGAAAACCAACAGGAAAAGAAACATTGTAACTGCAAAGGACTTTAAGAAATTTAAAACCATGGTTAAATGTATTTTTAAGCTCATTGCATTTTCAGTTATAATTTAGATTTTTTTAATATAGAAATAATAATTTTATTATTGATAATTTTGATTCCCCCCGTATTTTATTATGAAATGTTATTTTTTAATCCATTCAATTTTTCTTTTTTAAATTATAGCTTTTTTTTAGAAAATTTAATTTTATTAAATTAATTTTTTTTTTCTTTTCATTCATTTATTTTTGTCTCCAAATTCAACAAAGATGGTTATCTCTGATTATAGATGTTTTTCAACTTTGGGTTATTTAAAAAAAATGACTTAATGAATTAAGTTAATTTAATAAATAAAAATCAATTGGTTAATACAATTTTTATTAACCTATATTTTTTTGATAAAATTTCATACTATATCATTTTTTTTCTAATTTTTGTTTATTGTTAATCAGTTAGTGTATTAAATTGTTAAAAAAAACATTGATATTCTGTCTTATTCATGTAACTATCCGTTACATGAATTGGTAGTATGTGACTTGATTTCAATGCAGCTTAATTTAAGGATTGTTAAATATGCCAGTAAAGCTATTTAATTATAGACTAGGTCTATAAATTATTTAAAATAAGCCATTATATTTATTTCTCTTGCTCACCGTAATAGTTCATAGTTCTTGCTTCCTGAGCAAGATTAGAGCAGAACAGTTACTTATATGAATGTGGGGATTATGTTGGTGTTTTATATATCCAGATGATAATCTTGAATGACAAAGTATCATTTTTAAAGTCCATGCACTACATTTTAATTTTATTAGAAATCAAGTTTATAGTTGGCCATTGCATTAATGGTACTATATGGACAGGGCATTGATGATTAGCATATTTCTGTATCTAAGCATTATTTGATTTTCTATATTCTGATGGATTAGCATTTAAGTATGGGCATCCAGATTGCCCTAAGTTTGACAGTGACTAGATAATTAGGCTGTTTATAATGGATCCCTTTCAAGTCCAGTCACATGACTGATGATTTTTGTTTTTGATTGTTCATCATAATGAATGATTTTATTACTTTTGTCTAATGCTGGGTGAACTTATTGTTAGTTTTATTCTTCACAGATCTTTCATGCTCATCCCTTTTTATATTTGATTTTGATTATTAAATGTGGGGATGATGGTTTTCCACATCACAATTCAATCTTAATATACTGCCTAGTTACAAATGGCAAACCAATTGTGGGTTCCTCATATTTATCCCCTTTTCCCCATACTATTACAAATGACAACCCAATTGTGGGGTCATGAAACCCCTTCACTTCTTTGTCTCATTCCATACTGTTATAATATAACGATTAAATATTTCGATACCATACTTAGTAATTTAAAACAAGCCACAAAACTATATACAACTCTATTACATAAAAATACTTTATCTTTTAAACTACCTATTCAAAACAATAACCTATCACTACCCTTTGATTTATATTTTACACATTTTAATATTATTGTAGTGATATTGAAGTACACATCTTTTTGAAACGGTTTTTTAATGAATCAGGTATCTTAGAATAATTCTTCAACAAAATTTTTGTTTTAAAATCTATATCATGTCATTATTACATGACTTCACATCACTAAATGTTGTTTCAGCAATATATATTTTTCTTCACTCATTTATACCATGTCATAATTAGCAGATGGCAGGACTTAATAAATTTCTATCCTGTGCTGTCCTATCCAATAAATCAGGCAAAAGAAAAAAGTATGCTGCTAAAACAATATTAAGCTCGTCATATAGTAGTCATTGATTTTATACTATACTTGGACACAGGATAGAGGTGCCTATAGTTATAAAAAAATGAAGGATACCATAAAATGTAGAAATTGAACCGTTTTCAGTTCTACATGACTATAAAGGCAGGCTGGTTTACATTGAAAACATATATGTTTTACAAACAGGGCTATCTTGACAGATAAACAGAAAGACAAATAAAGGTTAGCATAGGAAAAGTGCATTAGATCCTAGAAATACAGACACTAATCCAAGATTCACTGATGAGTCATGTTTAAAATTAGTCTGGGAATATTGGGTAGGACAGCAGAGGACAGGGGGGTTTATTAAGCACTATTTTACTAAAATTTATAATAAGTGACATAAATAAGGTAAAGAAAAAAAATGCTGCTGGAAATTTTGTTTTGTGAAGTTTTAAAGAGAAAAATTATATTATGTTTTCAGTCGTACTTTTTCAAAAAGTATTTAGAAATGTCAGTTTATGTGGATCATTATAAAAAGCAGAAATTTGGGATCTTTTAAAAAAAGTTGTATTTAAATGATTATTACATTTAATCATTTGTTTTAAAATTATAATATATATTCAATGTGCTCATAAAATAATTTTTTAATTAATTATGAAAGGGTATACACCCTCCCTCCCTCCTGAAATTTGCAATAAAAATGTTTTCATTTGAGGTATTTTTTCATTCAGGGGAATGAAAAGAAATCACAATAAATGAAATTGGGTGAATATGCATCATGCATGCATTTCAGCACTTGCAAATAAAATGTGTGTCTGTTCAGAACAAATTCTGAATGAGCAATGCTATTTGCGTCAAAAAAAATCAGTGTTTTTTGACATTGGACTTCATTCACCACACTTTTTGAGATGTGAGTTTGAGCTCTCTATTAATCCACTCATAAACTTGTGTTTACCCCAAAGGAGTTGACTTGTAAGCAGTTTCAAGCATTACAACTGTTTCCTCTGCCATTTTCTCTAATAGAAAACAGAATTTCATTGTTCCAATTTTTCAGTCATTACAAAAGTTGCCAAATAAATGAGATGAATTTAACAAAAAAATTTATTATACAGCACTATCACGACATTTAGCAGCAGGAACATGCATTACATGCTTGCACATCAGAGAATGATTCTGGTTTTTTTTAGGGATACTCCCTTGTATATACAATTTTGAAAAACAATGCAAAATGAAGATTTCTAGCATGCACCAATTTCTATTTTGAAAATGATCTAAAGCACAACTTCAAGCAGAATGAATAAATATGATTCACTAGCTTTTTGAAGGATTACAATAGCAGTTTTGGAAACCTCAAAAGATCAACACAATTTTAAAAATCCACAACAATCCTTATATGCTTATAATGGGATAGTAACAACATATAATATGGCACATAAAATTTTAGTCTGAGTATGGAGGTCACAAGTAGAAAAAGGTTGTGCATTACTGTATTAGATGATAGATAAAAGCAATTTCAACCTTTATAGTTAAAATGTTGCCTTGAAAAAAGATTGAGATTGCTATTGTTTAAGTGTTGACTGTTTACATTTATAAACTTATCTAATCTTAATCATTATTAGCTTTACATTTGTACATGTATTCTAGTGAAAAAATATACATTTGTGTATTATAAGACAGATTCCAGAATGTCAAAAACAAATATAATTTTGTAACAAATGTGAGTATTGAAATTAATAATTTAAAAGTGGCGGATTTGAATATAGCTGATCAATTTAAACCTTCATCATGGTCGTTATGCATATACATGTAATTTTTTATTTTATCTTTAGAACATGTAAATAGTTTAGACATATTTGTTATCATATGAATATTTCCTTTAGAACCTGTAAATAGTTTAGACATGTTTTGTTATCATATGAATATTTAGTCATAACGTTAAAATATATTATGCAATTTTGAAAATAAATAAATCAAAACCATAAAGAATTACTTGTTGTTTAAAAATAATATGAAAACATGAATAGTAATACAAAATGTATTTATTGCTCTCTTTTAATTAATAAGCTTTATTTTACAGCAAGATTTTCATAATCTATTTCCAAGCTTAAAATAACAAAATAAAAGTATATAAAATAATAATCACAGTTTATAACTTCCAACAACTTTGATTCAATATATTCATAAAACTATTTGCAAAGAGAAAATAACAATAATAAAATACATAAACTTTAAAATCAATATATTCATTCTCAGTTGTATCCGAAATATAATATAGAGAAAATACATAACAATGAATATTTGTATATTGTAGTATAAAATGAGAAAAAAACGTTAAATAAAAGCACAATTCCTATATTGTGTTAAAATGCATAAGTTAAATGTTACCGTTTCTTATAAAACAATTAAAAATAGACAAATAAAGGAATAAAAACAAAAAAATCTGATCTAAAAAATTGTGAAAGTGACCTGATCAAAAGGAAACTCCTCACACATTGGGCAATGAATTTATTATTACATATATATATATATTTGAATTATAAAATTTACATTAGTAGATTTGAATCTTATATCTATCAGAATAGTGAATACCTCTGACTGAGCTAATTGAATAATGTATATATATAAAGAAGTCGACATATATATATTATCTAATATTTTATTTCACAATTCAATGGTTTTTTCAATGCTCTGATTCATATATATATATGTTGATACGAAGATTTTCACAGGTTGCATATATAAAAGACATATTTTGCGGGTTCATCCGCAATATATATATAAAGAGTTATACGAATTATTCATTTAATTGTAGAATTCAATGCCTTCATCAGATAAAAATGTGAATAAATTGCTCGTTATTTATGATTTTAACCAAGACAATTTTATTAAAAACATATATTGAAATTTACATTCGAAACAAATCTGAGTAGTTTTATCCATATATTTCTTCATTTTAGATAAGTAGGTATTCCTGAATAAAACAATTGTAATTTTTTTTCTACAAATCAAAGAAAAGATTTATACAAATTGCATGATTAACTTTAATAGCTTTATTCATAATGTCCAAAGCAATATCACTAATCTGTAGGATGGTGACATAATGAAAAACTGTATTTTGAAATTTCCATCTTCTTTGACTTAAAACTGAAAATGAATTATAATTTATTCATAGAATTGGAGTTTATTCAAAATTGAATATCATGAAACAATTTTCAAATATCCTATAACATCTATTTCACTTTTTGACATTTTAAAGCAATTTCAAAGCTAGTGACATTAGTACTGATACTTAATAAAATCATATTTACATAGGCTGCATCCATTTATAATCGGCTGTTTATTCTACAAATGAAATAATAAGCTTTGATTACATATGTACATTGATATTTCAAGTCCCAAAATGTTTTTATATTAGTGCATATATTAATTTACAAAAGTTTTTATCACAATGTATATATGTTAGAAAGGATCAGAAAATATGGTATTTTGATCTCAAAAAGACTCTTGTTGAAAAATCCTATGGTTGAAAATATTTTGTTAATCGCTTTGAAATTATTTTTCATATAACTTTTTAAAAAAATAATAAAGTATAAAGTATCAGATTTATGTCTTAAAAAACTAAGCAATTCATACATTACCAGGGAGTATATATATAAAGTTCAATTGATACTTTGATTGAAGTTATTTAAAATATTATGATTTTGGATTATTTATATGCACTACAAAACAAACAAAAAAAAGGCCTTATAAATAAAAATAATAATAAATATAGTAGATATTAAAGTTATAACAAAATACTTATACATTGTAAACTATATCATACACACATATGAATGTTATACACATAGACACAGAATGTGAATGCATATATTTTGTATATTTAATAAAACATAATTGGCAGTATTTATTTCAACTTAATAAATTGCCTTTTTTTATTTCAAATGTATAAATGTAATTTATTTTCCTATATTTTTATTGAATATATTTAAAAGCAACAGATCTAATCCTGAAGTATTGGCTCAGTTGCATGCTGTGTATTAAATCAAAGATAGTCAGCTAGTTTGATAAAAATCAAATGGTTTGTTAGTTGAGAGTTCATATGAATATTCATATAAAATTCCCGCATTAGAAATGACAATCATAATTGTGATCCATGAATTTTGAATTCTAGAGTCTGTCATTCCACTACTGCTTAAACTACATCAATCTGTCAAAATTATTTTTTGTTCTCCTACCTATTATTCATATACCCTCTACAGTTTCAATGTATTTTCCAGAATACTTTTAGTTTACTGTTCATATCCAATCCTATATTTTTCATAAATTCTCCAACAAATATCTTTTTTTCCAAATCACTTTAAAACATTTCTATATTGCTAATATAGTTCAGCACTAAAATGATATTAATATGATATAAAATAGTTTAGCATTAATTTTAAATATAAATAAATGAATATCAATTTTAAACTCAATTTGATTTTTGTAACATGTCATAGATATGTGTGTTAAATGATGTGCTAAAACCCAATTTAATTGTTCTGAAAGTCTTTTAAAAAAGAATATTATGTGACTATCAAATAATAAAAAAAGACTTACTTTCCATCTAATCCTCATAAAATTTTTAACAATATATATATTGTGAAGATGACCTCATTGTTTAAATTTTTACTTATGTTCACTCTGAATTTTCATTATTCTTTACTTTGGTTATACACATTCTTTGTTCTAACAATTGTTATAAAGTTTGAAATTTTTTCTATTCATCTTTTCTATATTAAAAAAAATAAAAATTTCTATTCACTGTTCAAGAATCATTATAAAATGATAAATGCAACATTACAAGATGCAATCATATACATCTATAATAACATATAAAAGTTAGACATAATAAGAAAATAGCTAAGACCTATAAATCATCTAAATTTTTATTTTAATAATGATATTGCTTCTACCTTCTTTTGAAACATTCTTTTTATTTCAGTAAATAAATGACTGTTTTCATTATCAATTTTATTATTATCTTGTACAAATTTTCTTAACTTTTACGCAACTTCATAAATATTCTGTAGACATATGAATATGCTCATGAAGTTCTTACTCCATCATAATTGAAGCGATTGTAAAATTTAAAACAAGTAAAACATTGCAAAAAAAAATTATTCTTGATTACCATAGACAAAATAAATTCAGACATAACTATAAACTTAATACAAAGATATTTTTTTCCAAAAAAAAGTTTATAAAAAATAAAATAATACATACTCAAAAATGGAGATATTGAAACATTAGTAAGTTTAATTTTTTTAGAACAAACTTTATTAATTTTTAAGCACTTTCCATTATTCTTTTCTAATTTTTGTTGTATACATATATTTATTAGGTAAATAAATAGATTTTGGTGTCATATTTTATAGATAGTATTAAATTAAAATGATACAATGGAGATTGAAAACTCCAAAATCAGTTTAATTGCATTTAATTGCTTGCTGTTTGGATGTTGATTAAGAATATTCCTAGAAATTAACATAAAATATACCTTCGGTATTTTTCATTTGTAAAGATGCTTTTCTTATTAGGGCTAAAATTATAATGTCTCTTTTTTCGGGGGTTAGAAACTGAAAAATATTGAAAATCAATTTTTAATTAATTGTTCTAAAACATTTGTCTCCTCTCCTGTAATTGATACCCCAGATTTTCTCATTTCATAATATACACAACATTAATCTCTGAGCTATTAAATGATAAACTGATACAATATTTATCACTATTATTAGATTTAATATATATATAGAAATTTTTTTTTAAATAGGTTGTTATATTTGTATATTTGTTCGAAAGTTTAAGCTAAATTTAAATATATATAAATACTCAAAATTAATCCAATATCTGACAAGTATTTTCTATGCCATTAGCCAAAAAAAAAAAAGGCAGACTCCTACAATTACTCCCAACAGTCTCTCACAGAGAATAGTGAAAAAGACATTATTCATATGCTTTTCCAATTGCTTTATTCTCTAACTATGTACCACAAGATGTCCATTTACCACCTAATACTGAATGGGAATAAATTAATGGCTATGAACCAATTATCTACAAAAAAAAACCCCAAAACATCCTACATCATATATAGCTGGAATTCAAATTCTCACCACAGAAATGGAATTACTAACACTACACAATGAATATATTCTCTGGAACAGTAAGCTGACCTGATTTTTTTTTTAAATATAGCTTTACTAGTTATTTCAAACAAAATAAGTATCAGTAAATGTTTTGTTATTATTATCATTTGGAAAAAGAAGGATGTAACTTTTTATTAACACACAAATTTTTTCAAAAATAATTCTGAAAAGCTTTTTAAAACAATTTTTGAAATGTGCACAAAAAAATTGCTGCAATTTAAACATTTGCAATTCATGCCAATTTTCTAATGTTTATACAAAATAAAAATAAAAAACACAAATGCAAATCTATGAATATGACAAAAATTGTTGATAGCATGCTAAGCAAATAATAAAATAATTTTAAACAATAGTAATTTTTCTGAATAAATATTTGAAACATTTACAGATATTTTTATAGATTAAGAAAAATTTCATTAATCAAATAAAATTTCTACTTATGTAAACAATACTTACATGTCCAAAATATAGTAAATATTTAGCGAGCATTCTTTTGATACATTGGACCAGACTCATAGCAATAATTTTTCTTCTCTGTATGACACATAGATAATACATGTGTATAATTTATATTATAGAGTTATTGATTTATTTAGTTATTATGTAAACAATAATAAATCATTCATTACCAGTTTTTTCTTTCTTTTGGTAGCCTCTAGTGGGAGTTGTGGTTATATTTGTAACATTTTATTTTTATGTTATCTTTATATTATATTTTGATAATCTTTAACTTATTTATTACAAACATAAGATTACAAATGAAAACCATTCTAAGAAAGTTTTTCAATTTTTCAAATACAGAAAAAAAGTACAGAAAATGAAAGATATATAAAAATAATAACTTTCTTCTTATTTGATGACTGCTGTATTGCCATTAAAAAAAAGAATGAATTATTTATTTGAGCTCCATTTCTAATATCTGAACAAATTATTGTTAAAACATTATAAAGCAAGGAAATTCTGTTTAAAACTTATCACAAAAAATGTCTACTCTGGTATTTTTTTTTCAGCTAATCATATTTTTTTGCTTTTATTATGATTATAATTTCATTTGATTTGCTTTCTTAAAAAAACCTTTTCAAATAAAATTTAACTATAATCATGAATATTTTTGGTTTAAATATTTTACAAATATATTGCAAAATAATTATAAATTTGTACACAAACTATAATATTACATAATGAGCATGCCAATAGCTCTTAACAAGGTTTTCAGAATATCCCTATCTTCAGACCAAACCTGTCTGAGGATAGGGATATTCTAAAAAGCATGTTAAGAGCTATTAGCATGCTAATATAATATTGGTAATTCAAGCTTATAAAATTAGGTCATGTGATAGATGACTTGATTTCCTTGCAATAAACTATAATATATATATATTTAAAAAATGCTTCAAATATTTTTACATGTGCCCTCAAAGCTTATGAATACAGAATCTATCAATCAGTAGTGTTGTTGGTGCCTTTGTATTATATTCTCTCTGTGGTACTGACATCTACAGATTTTTTTTCTTACACTAATAAATCAATATAAATTTTTGTTTTAGTTTCTGTCATTAAATGAATTCAAAATTGATAAAATAGCACTACAGATCACCTCAAGAGAATAAAAAAGCTTAAGATGACAACACCACCATAATTTACTGCTAGTTGTAAAGAACTTAAAGTATATTGATTTAAATTTATTTAAACAAGAGAGTTAAACTTTCATTCTGTATATATTCAGAATTATCCACAAATACTAATCTAGAAATACTAGAATATAAGTTCAAATGCGAAAGAAAAAGTCATTTTATCCTTTAAGAGCAGTAATCCATTCTGTTACACTATTCTAAAGCCATACAATATATTAATATTCAATGGGCAGTAGATAATAGTGTCATTACCAACATCATTTTATTTTCTGACTAATAGCTTCCTAAGTTCAAAGGTTCTTATTGATGCATTCTTCTATCCTGAAATTCATCCAGAATATATATTATAGCACTACCATAATTCAAAGATAATAAATATATGAGCAAAAAGAATAAATATTTCTTAAAACATATGATGACTATAAATATGAAAAACATGATGTTTTGTTGGTATTTGAAGATGTCAAGCAAGAGAATTTCAATGTCAACCAAATTATTTATACCTATTATAAAAAATACATTTAGAAATCTAAAATGGAATGGAAAGATATTAATATTTAAAATAAAATCATTTAAGATTTGCTGATAACAAAGTCCTAATCACAAAAAAAGTAAATGAAATAAAAGAATTGAGAGAAATAAGTGAGAGTTGACTTTAATATATTAAAAACAAAAATTATAACAAAGGATCTACTTAAATATTCATATCAGTTAACATACTTAAAACATAATTTAGCATTTAATAATTACCAGAATCTAGAAGTAAAGAAATGATTGTAAATTTTTTTTCCAATACTCAATTATATTACAGAGATATAAATTTCAAAAAAGGCAAAAAAAAAAAAAAAATTAAAAGCACAAATAATGAAGAAGCATGTAGAGTGTGAACCAAAATGTAGATAAAAAATAATAATTTATGCAAAGAATTAAGAATGAAAGACATAAAAAAAAATCCTAAATAAAATTCATATGATATAGCAGAAGATATTATGAAAATATGAAGATGGTTGATGAAGCCAATTGTCAAATGAATAGATGGAAGGAAAAAGCCAAAGAAGTTATCATTATGTATTAGAAAACTATAAATCCTTCTAGCTAATAATATGACTAAGAGATAAAGATCAGTAAAAAACACTAAAGAGACTTTTGTGTAATACTAAGACATCAATGATAGTAATAACTGTATATCTGTTGCTTAAAATATAAGAAAACATGCGAGGCCCAAAACTAGCACTATATTGTGCATCAACAGTATATATATATTATTAACAATGAGAATTAACATAATCACAATTGCACGAAGCAGTTTTCAAATACATAGCTTTAATAAAAATGAAATAAACTTTGATAATTGTTGGTTAAACTGAAAAAAATAATTTCTACTATCACAACACACCTTTTGTGGATATACTTATTGAAGATATTATTTTAGATATAAATACATTAACAATTATTAAAAATCATGTATTAGGCTGCAAATTATACCACTTCTAACCCAGATATAAATTTTAAATTCAACTAAAATTTAGTTTATTTTTAAAAAAGCATATTATTATAATTGTCTTTTTTTTTTTTGCTATTCATGCATAATAACTTAGATATAATATAAAACACTTCTAATTCTACACATATTTATATCATATAAATAAAAAAAACATTTGAAGAAAAAAAAATCATCTCTAATATACCACTTTTGGCGAAACCAGCCATAATCGGTTGACACAGGTCATGCTTTTCACATATCTTCAACATTTAAAAGTATGACCTGGGTCAACTGAAGCAAAAATGTTTTTTTTATGATTATTATCCATGTATTTTAAGTGTGTAGCTAATATTTCGGTTATTTATAAAATATATATATATATAAAAGCACTAATCATTACTCATTCCACGACTTCAAATATTTATAATTTTTTTATTTTTTCTATTTCTTTTCCTTAAATCATTATAATACTTATAATGCTTTTATGAATCTTTCATAACTACTTTCCACCTAAAAATTTTGCTCAATAATTATTTTTGTTAGTGTTTAATCAATCAATCAAATTTAAACCAAAGTCATATATTATATAATTTATCTACTTTTATACGGTTATTTATGTATAGCTTTAAAAAAATAATTCTGCATTTGAATTACTCAATGTAAAATCAATGTCCAATATGAAAAAAAAAATTAACTTCCCACAGTTGGGGGGGGGGGACCTTTCAGAAAACAAATAATGTGATAGTTTAGATTCTTTCACACATATTTTACAAAAATTAAGTAATTAGATTTACACCCTTTATGAATAGAATGTATACAATGAAAAGTAGTATATACAAAAACATTTAAATACATAGTTTAAGTTATATCTACTTATCTAGACATCTAGATACAATTGTTGTATACATATCCATTGACATGACATTTAAAAAAAAAAAAAAAAAGCTGATTTTACAGAATCTTAAAATGAAAAAGACTGCAATTTTAATTTGAAGGCATATTTATTTCAGTTCTCAAAAATATATTCAATAGAATTTGATAACTTAATAATTTAAATGTCTGTCATTAAATTTCTTTGCAATTTAAAAGGATTATTTTTTTATTTAAACTAAAAAAAAACCAAAACTAATATATCTTGATAAACTATATGTAATATAATAAAATTGCTTTTTAATATAATATAAAGGTAGAATATTCCATCATTGGGTACTTACTTATTAGACTTGCTGTGATGAAAGTCGACAGCATAAAAATAGAAAATAATTACTTTTTTTAAAAATTGTTGGTGTAATTAAATATAAATGTTTAATTTGACTTTCCTTTTCCAATTTTTCTTTCTTTTTAAAAAACACTCAGATATTAACAGTTAAATATCGTCTAAATTAAAACTTGAAAATTATAAAAACCAACATAATTGTTGAAAATAGATACATTCTATTTAGTAACGTTAATGTAATTGCGCTGTATGAATTATAATTCTAAAGCTTTATTCTAAATTAATTTAGAGCTAAATAAAATTATAGGAATTGACTTCAATCAAACTAAAATTTTTACTTTCTTTAATCTCCCCATCTCCATTATATATACTGAGTCAGTTAGGAGGCTCCTTCAAAATATGCTTACGTATGTATAGTATTTAATTTTTTTTTTAGATGTTTATTTCATTTTGAAATAATCATCCCTAGAACTACCAACTGATATCTCTCTACTTTATCTGGAAGAACACGACACCTAACTACCACAAGAATTTAATTAATACCTTAATCGTATTTTATTACTTATTTTGTTTAAAAGTAATTCAAAATTAAAATCAATGAAGGATAATCAGAATCTAGTTAGTACAGATCTTTAGTACGGTAAACTTTAATAACAATTTCAACTTGTGATCACACTGTATTTGAAATCACTAATAGAAAAGAACAAAATGAAAATACTTTAATTTTAGGAAAATTATTTCATTAAAAACATTATTTACTTGCACATTAATGAATGATTAATACATGTTACACTTCACATGTAATAATTTACAAACATGTATGTGTGCGGGAATATTTAATATTATGTAAACATTATTATATCAAATTTTTAAAGTGACAATCAAATGAAATCCTTGAGAGACAAGTGATATAGCAACAAGAAAGGAAATTATATATAAAAAAGATATCTTTCGTGAAAATAACAGATCTATAAATTGTATTAAAAAGTCAATTCTTTTATTAATGTTATTGGATACTTTTATTTGTGTGAGAGAATCTACACACACACATGCCGATAAACTACATAACCCCTTGAGTCCGAAGAGCCCCTAAGCACCCTATTCAAAAGTTTAGACATTCAACTGAGTTTGTGTGGAATCAGTAAACTGTACACTTAACGAGTCTTAGACCTTTCGATCTGCCATCTTCTTCCGATTTATATAAGGTATTACTTTTTTTTTCTACGATGAAATTTGAATTTTTTATGATGGTTTTTGTAAAATACAATTTTTAATTTTTTTTTTTTAGATTTAATAACCGTGAATCATTTTTGCGGTCAAATTGCATTCGTTTAGAGCTTGATGTTTACGTTTAATCCCAGATGTGTGTTTATAAGCCCTCTTTTTCTAGAAACTCATTTTAAAAAATAAAAAAATTTAGAAGCAGCAAAGTGAAAAAAAGGAGATATATATATATAAAAAAAAGGATTACTATTATTTTATCTGCCATAGTAATTACATTTAATGCCTTCATAACTGGATTCAAATTTGAAACAGATGCTAATGTTTAGCCAGGATTCTGTGAGTATTGAATTAATTTTATTTTTTTTTTTGATATTATTATTGTTTTCTATAATTAAATATATGTATAAATAATATATATATATGATACAAATACATTTGAATGATATAAAAACGTTTATTTGAATTATTTTTGTGACCTAGTTTATAATTCTTTTTTTATATATATACATGTACAAAACAATATATATACGATAGATTTAAATATATATATATTGTAATGTATGTTTAAAAACCCCATTACAAAGTTGAAGTGTTACAGGGCTAAAAATATATTTATAAATGTCGATTTTTTTTTATTTATAAAACTTGATTAAAAGTTTTGCGTTTTTTTTATGTTTGTACAAATATATATGTATGTACGTGGGAATTATATTTTAATACCACAGTTATATTTGGTTTTTAATTTTGATTTTAAAAAAAACTAAGATTATTTTTTATATATATAAATTTATGTAAAAGTAAATTGTATAAATAAATTGCTTTTCAGATTTCGGATTTAGATTGATAAGAATAATTAAAAAAGAAAACAAAAAGAAAATAATTTTTCCATTCGTTAATTCCTAGATCTGTAAAGAGCAATTTATTTCGTTAATTAGATAACTATTGTTAGCTAGATAGAGAATTTTTAAATTTTAATTAAAAAGAAAAAGTTTTGTAATTGGTAGAGATATGATTCAGCTATAACAGGCTTAATCAGGATTGGATTATCAGGAAAAGGCTAGAACACTTGCACCAGCTAAAGGAGACAGACACCATGGAAAAAGAGAATTGCACAAACTCTGATACGGGCAAAATTTCTAAGGAGATACATAGACAAATTATTCCTGCAAAACTAGGAGAGAACAATTCCTGCATATTTTGAAAGCAAAGCCGATCCAGCAATTCTGTTTAGAATGAACGCTAAACCTACAGCAAGAATATTTTCTTCTACCATGATGTGCTAAGCTTCTCGCCAGGACAGATTCGGATGCCTTGTGTCTACATTAACTGCCTACAATGCCATAAGAACCGGCTACAAAGAAACCACTAACCGACTCGCCTAAGCCTAATGACAGGGAATCCAGATTAACAGATCATATTCAAGAAATCTAGTGCACTAGCGTTTAACTAAATTATTAAAGTACCTTATGTTCCACAATTTAAATAATTTTGTTGTCTTAGATCTGTTTTCTTTTTTAAATATAAATGTTTTTCAAGTTGTACCTTATGTAATTCGGTTTCTGTGTGCTTGATATTTTTTTTTCTTTTTAATGAATGTTAGTTTCAAACCTATTACTATCCATCCTATTTAAGACTTAGTAAGTAAAATAGTATAGTTTTATTTATAATCTCACATTCCTTTTTATTATAGAAAGCAGTCTGGATATTACAGACTATTTTAATTAACTTCTGGCTCGTGACCCATTTTATTATTAGTTCTACTTACGTCGAGAAACTATAATTATTTATAATAGACTATTATGAAATATAAGTTTTTAGTTTTATTTCTTCAAGCTTCCAATTCGTTTATTAAGGGCACGTACGATCGTTTTAACCCTCTTAATAGGTAGATCGTGAGCTCCTAGCCTGTCTCACTCAGAGGGAGGTCAATCGATTGAAAGTAATGACTTTCAACACTCTTTTTATTATTATTGTTTTGGAAGTTACCTTTGCATTTCTTCTGTTTCGACATAAGCTTGCATAAATCTCAAATACGGAGATCCAGCCCTTTTCCTAACTATGGGTTATAAGCAGGAAGCTAACCTCCCTTTTCTTACATGAGATCACTGTATACTTACTAATACTTCTGCTACTGCCAGTATTTTGCACTCTTTCATGCACAGGAAATCGCTCTCTAAGCCATATAAAATATTTTAGTTTAATTTTGACGAATGTATGAGTAGTACATTTTAGGTGTGTTTTAAAGCTTATTATTTAGAATGTTTATTTAATCATACCCATATTAAAATTATTTATTCCTTTTTTTTACTTGGCTGATTTTGTTTTCTGTTGCTATCTTTCCAACTTTCTGAACAAAACATAAGATCTCAGTTGCTTGATTGGGCTAATCTGGCGCATTTGGGTTCATATATCCTGTCCACCCTTAAAATAAATCTCTTGTTGATGTGATGTATTATGGCTTCTCCTTAAACGAAGTCAAGAATATCTCAGCAATTATGCCCAGATAAACCTGTTAGCCACTTTCTTTTACATTCCCCACTCTAAATTTACCCATAATCTGCTCTATCCCATTTCCACAACATAATTTTTGTCAACTCTATAACCTTTATATCTAAATCCCCCTTATCTTTTTTTATTTTTTCTTGTTCTGATTTTTGGACTAGTGGCGCCCTTGTGGTCAGTATATGCGAATCCTAAAGCTTTCGTCCGGTACAATATATATGTAGAAAACAATATATATATGATAGAATTTGATATATATATATGTAGAAAACAATACATACATATGATAGAATTTTAGACAATACATTTGAATGATATAAAATCATGCACATCCAGACTCATCATATACCCTGTCATCCACTCATATTTCATCTCCCACACACATATATATAATCAGTGCTCACAATAAATTTGTTTATTTTGATGTTTATTGATTTCTTTTTGTTCATTTTACCTTGGAGAAATTTTTGTATATTTATTTTTTGAGTACACTTTATTTACTTGAAAAGAATACACATTTTAGGTCTTAACCCATTTTTCACTAATATAATAAAGTAATATATTATAATATAATACTATACATTACATTACAATTTACTGAAGTCCTCAACATCTTGTAAATTATTCCTCTTATTTTTTCTCCACTAAAAACCAAACATATTTCTGACAAATACCTGCATAGAAGGACAACCAAACATTTCTAACATATACCCTGATATGGAAAAAGAACATCTAGGTCAGCTAGTAAAAATGGAAGTTACCAATCACACAGTTTTGTAATTTTTTCATGGAAAAATTACCTTAGATAAGACATATTATATATCTTTTTTTTTCAGCAATTTGAGACACATATGATGAAGCTGTCTATGAAATTGTCATTTTAAAATTTAACTTTCAAAATTTAGAATTTGTGAACCAATGTAAAAATAAAAATGATTATAAGTGTTAAAAATATCTTTTTTCTTAATTTTTTTAAGATAATAATTATTTTATCAGCTTTATTACATTGTTTTATATTTTCTGTTTCTAAAAATGTATATACTTTTATATTTACTGTATTCAAACAGAATATATGTTTTAAATTATACTTGTAAATTTTTTTAAAATTCAAGATGGCCACATGGGGCTCAAAAAATTAAAAGAAACTATTTTAATTAGCATATTCTATTTATTGAAATGTCTGTATTTGTAAGACCAAAAAAAGAGTGAAAAAATGGATTGCTAGATTCAAACATGTTGACGTGTTTCCTATGGTCCATGGATTTAAATTACGATCATCTAATGAATAAAAAACATGACTTCCAGCACATTATAAATATGTTCTTACTTTTAGCAATGTATTCATTTGAATTTCGAACATAAACATATTATAAATAAAATAAAATGCCAATTTCATAAAAGCCAAATTAACTTTCAACAACTACTCTAAGAATTGTTCACTAAAGGAAGAGAAGCTTTAGTCATGAGACAGTAATGCTATTTACCAGATGTAGTAATTTATTATATCCTACTGGAAACATTTATTTTGCACAAGTTGGAATTCTAACACCTATATTATGATGCTTGTGGATAACATAGTAAATAGATGAATGCTACTACAAGCTTACTACCAATGATTATTAAATTTTACTTGTGTATAGATTCATATATGTATTGAAGGTGGATTATATAATTATCAACCACCCACCCTATGTAAAAAGGAGTTAAAATACTAAAAATAGTATGGAATAGATTATATTGGGTTATTCCAGGGACCACAATCAAATTCTTAGTGCTACTATCATTTCATTTCAGATATCTACAAATTCTTATACCAATTTGCCTATTTTACCCAGTATAGTGAATATTTGAATGCTAAATGTTTCAATGTTTTTGTTTTTAATTTTATTTAACTTATGCTATATACAAGTGTTAAAGAATGATTTTATATATAGCGTTATATAAAGTAAACAATGACATTTACGCATTCAATTAAAGGAAGCTGCCTTAAACCTCAAAAGGATAAATAACTACTGAACAATACTTGCCAAGATAACTTATTTAGTTTTAATTCTAGCAGTAGGCCATAAGTTATAATTTTCAATACTAAATTATTATCAGCAAGTGTAAATACACACACACTAGTTATTAAAGGCTAATGTTAGTTTGATCTGCAATTTCATGATCTACATTCCAGTTACCAATGTAAATAAAATATTTATCTATTAAATTAAAATCTAGTTTTAGTCATTTCATTTTATATTACTGAGTTAAGGTTATAAAATTGAACATCAATTCAAATTACCAGAATTATTTATCTATGGTAGATTTAGTCACAAGAGCTACCAATATTTACTAACCAAATAAATTCAGATTGTGATAGTGTGAGAGGAAATTAGGTTTTCATATATATGCATGACTTCATTGTCATCAAGCATAATTCTGTATTCTTAAATTACAAATTCCATAAATATCAATAGTCTCTAACTCGTGGACCATATAAATTATAGATTTCTTACATAGGTCACTCATTTGGGAATATATATGAGGTAGATGTTTTTAACTCAACTCTATACTCATCTCATACCTACGTCCCCATATCATACTGTTACAATATATAATTGAAAGTGATAAAAACATTTCTCACAAAGGCTCTATTATAAAACTCCTGCATTTTATATATAACATATGTGGAAGTTATTGAAATCTAATTAAATGAAATATTGACTGAATTGAGATATTTTATTCCTGAACTAATAAAATTATTAAAGTTTGTTATTGAGGAGAGAAATTTATGGAAACCTGTGTTGGTGAGTGTATATTTTAGAAAGTAAAACAATCTTGATCTTAATATACATAGTATTCTGTTGCATAAAATGTAGAATGCACGAGCAAAATATTTAATTTGAAAAAAAAAAAATTTGTTTTAACTGAAAAAAATTTACTAGTCAGATAGGCCTAATATTTTTGAATATGCTGTTATTATGTCAAAGCAATTGCAAATATTCATCAAATGATGTACTAAAATAGTTTGTTTTTTTTGGTAGTTGTGGCCTACGCCCAATGTGTCTACCAAGAGACGCTGCAGTACCATCAACAACCACCATGAAGCATGCAGATAAATTTTTATCTAAAAATTGCTGAAATAGACAAATTAAAAATGCCTAAGGCAAAAATAAATTGAACAAATCCTTATAAAATACAAATAAATAAAAAAACAAGAAAACGCTATAAAATTTTGAATTACAAAAACAGAAATCAGTGCATCAAACACAAATATCCCCCCCCCCCAATGAAGAATTTCTATCCAAAAATCACTGAAATCAACATATTAAATTTCATCAATATTTAAAAAATAAAAGACTATTTGCAAATATGCCTGTGCACGCTAACTAACATATAATAATAATTCACAACACCTAAATACAGACTAATCTCTTAGAATAATTTCAAAACAGCAATTTATATCAGGAGAGCTACTAGTTGTTTTCCCCAAAAATGTATTACATTAATTATTCTCTGCTTTAAAATTATGCCATATTACTTAAATATTTTTAAACTAGATTTATAGAGATCTGCAAGAAAAATATTACCCAATTTTTTTCAAGGCTGATTTGTCCAGTATTTCTGGCAGGTTTGCAGCAAAAACATCCATTGTATATATACCAATTAAAGATTTAAAAAGAGAAATCTAATAGGAGTTTAATACATTACACGTCAGTTTAGTTCTGCAAAAAAATAGGCAAAAAGGTTCAAATTTTTAGGCTTTTGATGCAAAATTATTGGTACCAAATTATTTAGAGAAACATTTACACTGATGGTATAGTAATAGCTTGTAATAAATCTTCATCATGGTGCACTCATCGTGACATGAATTCTGTTAAGTATGACTCCAGGTGAAGTCGAGAGGTCCCCTTCTCTCTTTTATTGTGCCATTTTAATAGCCCCCAAAGTCTTTCTACGTTTTGCGTATGCGCCCCAGTAGAAGTATCCATAAAATTGTACGTGTGATTGACTATGAAATGTTTGTAACCTGCAGCATTCAATTCATCACTTTTGTACGCTTTCCAACAGTCAGTATATATGATGGATCCTGGTGCTACATGTTGTTTAATAGCATCTAGGAGAACAGACGCTGTTGGCCTGGAAAAGCGACAATGAAATACTCATTTCTCTACATAAACCACCAAATAACCATTGTTGTGAAAGAATTCTTCCCTGTTGGTTTTTGCGTTTAGTGAAAAGTTTCATCTACCTCTACAATTTTTCCTGGCTCTCCAATTTTTAAGGATGAGCAAGATAGCAGGCTTTCTTTACAGGCTTCACTCAAATATTGCTTCCATGCAATGACAGTCTTCTTGCTCACATCCAAATCATTTATTCCTGATTCTATGGTCAATTGGTTTTTACTCCAATAATAAATGATTCAGATGGCTGTGACAAATGACAATCTGCAGCCCTCAAACCAGGTTCCTCTCCAAAGGGCTATGCATTTTTGACATGCACCAATGTTGCACCTCCATTCTGCGTTAGGACTCGGATAAAGTTTCATTTGATGGCCATTGACGCACACTTTTTGAGAGGGCAGAACATTTGACTTTGGAAGAACTCCACTGCCTTTGGGAGACCCAAAATTTTCATCATTTTATAAGATGGTAAGACACTAGACACTATGTCACTGTGCTATATCTAATTAAATTTCAACATGGCTTTTTGAAATGTTGCCTGAAAGTTTGCACATGTTTAATATTGTATTCATCTGTGTAAAAAAATAATCCATATTAATACCATCAAAAATAATCCCAACAACTTCTATTTGTAGCAGTATAAATTACTTAATACATCATAATAAAACTAAACAGATATTTCAAAAGACTAGTTCAATTACATTTTGATTAAATTTGTCAGCTCAAGAAATTATATTTTTCATGTGAAATGTCTATTGCATCACATTTCATTTTGAAAGTATAAACTGTGACGTGCTGCCATAAAAAAGCCTGCTGTTAATTTCAGCCACATTGGGCATAGGTCACAACTACCTTTTTTTTTTATTTACTTTAGTTACTTATTCACATTTATTAATGATTATAAATGAGTGTGTATATATATAAATATGGAGATTCCTTACAATGATTAGATTATAAACATATTAATATTTTTAAATTTAGTTTACTTTAGTATATATGTTAATTTCTCTGCTCAAATAAAAGAATAATAATTAAGAAATAGAATGGTATAAGCAAGTGTTAACACTTAATCAACATCACTAATAGTTTGCCAATTGCCTGCCACACACTCTCTTGACCATTTTTAGCCTAAGATTAGTCCAAATCATAAGCTATATCTCATGTTTATTCATGATTAAAGAATTTATGTTCACTTTCTAGTCAGAGTTTAATAATACCAAAAATAATTTTACTTTGATATAAAAATAATTTTACAAAGATCATATAGTTACAATATGTTCACACCTTGAACAAACAATGAATTCACAATGTTGTTTAGAAATTATTAAAAATGAAAATTATTAGAATTCTAAATTAGAGTTAAGTTGCATACTTCAGTTTTATAAAATAATATTAATAAAAAAGAAAATGTTTATTTTTTAAAAGCTACAAAAGCAATATGAATTAATATTTAAGTAGAAGAACTAGGCAACAGAGTATGAGTGATCAATAATATTTGATCATCATAGATAAGTTTGCCACTTCTTAATGCAACTGTAATCAATATCCTTTAAAATTAAAAATACTATATACACAATATAAACTATTTTACCATGTCGTTATCATAGTTATTAGCCAGTATATTTATATTTTCTATATAATTAGTGTATAAATGCCTGTAGATATATTTATTATGTAAAATGTATGTATGTATGATTACATATAAACATAGACATACAAATATCTCAAGATTCTAATATAATACCAAATAAGAAAAGATAAATTGCCATTATTTTTACTAAATAATAAATAAACATAAATGCAATTGTATATAGGACCAACTCAGAGAGTGGGTTTTGGGGCCAAGGATGGAATTCCGCCCACATTTTCAAATTTCTAAAAAAAATTGATAATCCAATTTTTGATATTTCAGAGATGTACTAATATGAAAAATACTTTAATTAAATTAATATTGAGTTTATATTTGCTTAATTATTTTCCATAAAAGCAATAGGAAATAACTAATAATTATAAATAATATATATGTGGGTTTTTTTTTGTTGAATATATAACTAGATGTATTTAATGTTGGTAAATTATGGTTAGTAAAATTATATATTTCACAAAAAAATTGAAAATATTTTAGGACTCCACTAATAATTTTTTCCTAAGTCTCATAAACCGTTACCTGGCCCTGATGTGTGGATATATATTTATAGTAAGGTGCATGTTTTATAAATATTATAAATAAAACTGATTAAAGGATAATTATAAATAATACACATATTAAATACAGTTGAATATTAAAATGAACAGTTTCACAATTATTCAATTTGAATGTTATGATTATAAATAAATAAATTAAAATTTTATTTTGTCACAAAATACACAGGGATATTAATATTATTTATAATTATTACGATTTTATTCAATATAGTTGTGAGATAATTCAGTTTTAATAAATGACTGATAGTATCTCGCTGATAATTCATTGTCATGATTGGTGTCTTATCTAACCAATGATAAAGTCTTTTGCTTATTGCAATAATTTTAATCATTATTTTCTTCATATTCTATTCTCTTTTTTACTGATATTGAATTTAATATTCGTTAGAAACTTGGTTATAAATCATATAATCTGACTAAAAGCAGCTAAAAATATTTAGCAATAGGGCCATTATGAAAGACAACACTTTATCATTTTGATAGTAGTTTTCACTGTTTGCCACCTCCTTAATGCATTTTATTATAGCAACTCAATATTTAAAGCTATATATGTAATATGTATAACTTTAATAAAACATTCCCATTACTTTGATTAAAAATACCATGTTTACCAATTATAATAATAAATCATATTTATCTATCAACATATTTTTAAAAAAATCAGGACATTGAGAAAATGAATACTATCTTTTTAAAAAAAATAAGACTAATAAATATTTAAAATTATCAATGTAATCATTTTCATCATAAACATATATAAAATGCACATACAAGTTAGTATAGATATATGTAAACAATATTTGAACATATTTAATAATTTTAATCACAAATAAGTGATTTTTACTGCTGATTAAATAATATAACATTTAGGAATATACATACTTCAAAGAACAATCACAATCATGTCCAAATAAGTTATTAGGACAAATTGCAAGGAGATTCTAAAGAACCGTTTTAAATAAACTTTTAAATAAGTTTACCATTTGCATATCAATGCATTTTCACTGATAAAAGCCACTATCTGTTTCATCTGATCTTCAACCATATATACTGTAAATAAATCAACATTGATAATCGAAAAAACTAAAAGTTTACATTAGCGTCAATCTTAGTTTACAAATAAATCAAGTCAATGTACTATTGCATATGTTAATTTAAATACTAATAATTTTAATCACATGTAAATGATTTATATTGCTGATGAAATATATAATGTTTATCAGATAAAATGGATTAGCATTGATATATAAAAGGGTAAACATATTTGCATGTTTATTTAAAATGGTTCTTTAGAATCTGCTTAGGTTTGTTCTAGTAATGTATTCAACATGATTGTTGCATGAAATATTTCTAAAATATCTGTATGTACACAAAAGATAGAGCTATTTTAAAGAAAAAACAGAAGCAAATATTTTATTTATTTAAAATTTGATATGTATCAATAATTTTATAATTATAGTTTGTCAATTAATATGAAAATATCAGCTTTCAATGTATCTTTTCTCTTTAACATTACACTATTTACTTTTTTTTTTTTTTTTTGTGATAACTTAAAAAAATTATCTAAAATAGAAAAAAAGATAGAGATGGCATATTTTTGTTAATCTATAGATTACAATTTTAAAACTATTATGACAAAACCAAATTTAAATAAATAAACATTTTAATTATTTTCCCTCAGATAACAATGCTTCCAAACAATTTGAAAGGATTATGTATACATATAAATGCATATACATGAGTAAAGACCCAGAAAGGGCCCACATGTGAGATGGGTGGATGAAATAAGAAAGTGTGCAGGAGTGATGTGGAGGAGAGAAGCTAAAGATTGGAGAAGATGGATTGAACTTGGAGAGACCTTCATCCTGCAGTAGACTGATAATGATGACATGAGTTAATTGACTTTAAATTGCATATTATTAACCTGAATTATTATGCAAATTTAATTATAAATGTTGTTTTCAGCTCTTTAATTATTATTTCTCAGATTTAACATGAATTTATTACTGCATTAACAATCAAAACGTTTACAACTATTTCATGACATAACAATTAATTTTATAAATGAAGTTTAAAATACCACATTTTAGAATAACTATGATATAAAATAAATGCAAACTGTAATAACAAAATGGTTTTTATTGTTCAGAGTTAGCCTTGGCCATAAAAAAAATAACATTAAAGGTAACATTTAGAATGGTACATTTAGAATATATTTTACAATCTATACATACTCTTTCCTGATGTGAAATATTTTATTTCTGTAGTGAAAGTGAACATATATTTTGGATTCTTCCATGCATATATTTTCTTAAAAGTAATGTCACTTTATATATGACTTGCTTTTTAATTATTATATATTTTCTTGTTTGTTATTCTTAGCATTATAACAATATGTTGTCTGGGTCATAACCACTACTACCTGATAGTAAAGATCATTCAAGATTTTGTATAGATGGTTAAAAATCTGATTTTTGCAATTTCAAGCACCTCTACAATATTCTTGAATGATCTCTAATAATACATAATGAAGGATATGAGCCAACTGAAATATCAATATAATACTAATACTAACATCAAACAAATATATAAATGGATGAATCCAAAATATACTTTTTCAATTTAACACATATATAAAAACATACCTAAAAAAATATACATATATATGTCGGTGCATAGATCTATATAGTTACATGCATATGGAAATATAAATACATACATTTACGTATGCTTAAATATTTATATGCATTTATCAATACACATATTAATATATATGTCAATGTACACAACTATATGAACCTCAGTGTTTGCATTTAAAAAAATTAAAAATAAATATATTCTTTTAAATTTTGGCACATAAGCTTATTAAAAATTATATTTTGCAATTTAGAATAAATTTCATTATACTATTTTCCCATATTCAGGTAGCTTTGCACAATTTTTTTTAAAATACTGTATATAAAAAATTACTCTCTAAAAATACAAAAATAAAAAATATTAAGAAAGCTGATATATTTCATCTTAAATGACAGATTACAATTTTAAAATATTTTTGTGAATCAAAATTTAAGAAAATAAATAAAGTATATTAATTCTTAATATTTACTTAATTATATATGTATCAATGTGTGAAATATGGGTGAATTTAGAAATATATAAAATTTAAATACATGCATACACACATACATACATACGTAATACATAAATACTAATTATATGACCTGAGAATCAAACATAGTTAGAAAATTAAAATTTTAAATAACAATAAAAGAAGCCTCATAAAAACTGAGCAATTTAATTTTAAACATTTAAAAATTGGAAAAAATTATTTTAAACAAGTTTGTGTGTGAGCACATGCCAATATGTTTATAAGTAACAAAGCTTTATAGTGGGAAACTTAAAAAAATATAAGAAATATAAATTTATGGTTAAAGCCCAGACAATTATTTATCTACATTTTCACATATGTATATATTTCTTAAAATTATAATAAAGGCTTACTCTTACATTTCGAAACATCTTTATGTCTCTTAAAATGCATGCTAATGTTTGCAACTGTTAATTAGAAATATTAAAGTCAATTTTAATTATAAGCTGTAGAAATGCAAGATCATGATGTATAAAAAAAAAAAGTAATGAATTAAAAGATAAATATTATTATAAACCTACATAAAGAATATTATAGATTTAGTTGAGCTTTATTACATTTGATGTCTATTCATAATATTAAATAAAAGGAAATAATTTCTAAATTAACAAAGACTAATACTCACTCATGTGATTGTTGCATTAAAATGCTTGCTAAAAAAATATACATTTATAAAATAATGTTGATTCTAATATTCTCATGGATAAAAAATGAATTCATAGTATTATTTCCAGAACTTCCTGCAGTAAAAATACAATAGCTAAAATAACTGACATTTTAGTACAATAACAAATACTTTCTTCAGAGCTTCCTCTTTCTCAAATCATAAAAATGTGTGTCGTTCTTGTGCTGAATAAACAGTTATTTTAGCTATTATATTTTTGCTCCATGAAATAATATTATGAATTTATAAAGTAATATATGTATAATGCTAAAATTTATTTATCAAGTGCATAATATGTAATTAAATAGAAAGGATTAACACCTTTTCACATATGTGCTATACTAATTTATAAAAGCTCAATATTGCTGTGTTGAGTACAGGAAAACTCTCAATCCTAAACACAAGATAGAGACTTCAGATTGGCCTATATAAACCAGAATTTAGGTTAAAGATAAGACAGCCACTCTTATCTTTATAAAGGCTCTATTTTGTCTTGGGTTTGAGAGTTTTCCTGTACTACACACAACATTGTTGAGCTTATATAAATTAGTGCAGTGCATATGTGAAAAGATGAAAATCTCCTTTCTATTTAATTATATATGTACTATGTGCTTGATAAATTTCAGCATTACATAGTTTCTATTAATTCTTAAAATTGACTTGTACTAAATCAAAAAATGTCACATATAATAATATGCAAAAGAAACAATTAGATATAAACGTGGACAGAATAACATCTTCACTCTCTCAAACCAAGATGCTTCAGATTGGCCTATATAAATCAGAATTTAGGTGCTTGGGTTTGAGAGTTTTTCTGTACTCTACACAGCATTGTTGAACTTATATAAATTAGTATAGCACATATATGAAAGGGTGAAAACGCTTTCTATTTAATTATATAAGGTAATATATATATATGAATATTCTATAAATATACAATTTAATAAGATTTGTTGTATCAAGTACACTTTAGCCATGAACGTGACCTGAAAACATTGGAAGTATTCAATAAATCTAACTAAATTTTATATTTAAACTCTGTTTTAGTATTTTTTTACATTAATAGATAAAATGGCGGAGTATCAAAATGTAATTAAATATTCTATAAATATATGAAAGCAGACAATATTTAAACAATAAGTGAAGATTGTTATTGATATTATTTGTGTTGAATGCTTTCATGTATTTTCATTATTTACCTATCTAGTCTTAGGCATTATTAGCTTTATTATATAAATATTCCATAAAACCATTTAAAAATGCATGAAATTTTATCATTATTAAACACTAAATAATCAATCTAAATCTTCAAAATCCATGTAAAAGTGAGTTAAATGTTGTACAATGAATTTAATTGTAGAACATAGTCAAAACATCGGAATAGTAATCAACTTCATTGTACTTTTTTTGAAAGTAATTATTTTGTAATAATTAATGTCAATGCTATCATCAAATAATGGATAAAACAGCATGAAATTAATAAAATGTATACAAACATATGAATATATATTCGCATATGCATAAACCTTGCCATATAATTTTACAGTTTGCACGGTTGTACATTATTTTAACTAAACATAAATATTTGAATTTTTGTGAGGCTTCTTCATCACTCAGTACATATTTGTTGGTAGTTGTGTGGATATTAAATTTGCCAAAAATTTAACAAATGCTCTAGATTCTAATTACTATAAATTACAACATTATATAACAATAATATCTTCATGTTTTTATTCTATTATGTACAGAATACTATCATAAAAATCTCAACAACGCAGTGATTAACATGAATAGAAGCTGGAAAACTTCTAAAATTAGAAAAAGCCTGATCTAAGGTCAAAATAGGTAATTCTATTCTTGTCTACATCATAATTTCTATATTTCTGTCTAAATCAGAAATACATTGCATATATATAAATATTATCTTATTTTTAGTTATAACAACAACTAATCATTTCTTATTTATATAATGTTATGTGATCTTTGGCATTACATAACCAAAGCAATACTACAGAAAATAAAATGTTCCATTTTCTTATCTGAATTTCAAATTTATAAAATTATCCCGGCGATATATAAAACACTACAATGTCAAATGTCCAGTTGTATACATAGAGATCCATTTTTACCTATAAAACTCATTACGCTTGGTAATAATGAGTACTATTGCAGTCCTATATGAAGAAGGATATGAATTAAATACATTTCCAATTTTGAGCATCTACCACATTTACTTCATGTTATCCATAGAATGATTCTACTGCTTCTCATTGTCACCAAAGTTTAGTAAAATTCATATTAATAAAGCCGGGATTTTTTCGTTTCTGCCAATATGTATGTTGATAAACCCAGGATTCTTTACCATCATCTATAATTTTTCTGTAAAAAACAAAACAAAACATAAAATACTTACTTAGATTAAGCATAAACAAATTAAAAATAAAATATACAAAATTAATATTTTCACAAGTCTAATGCTTATTCAAAGTTTAATACAAAATAAACTAAATCATCAGAATTTTGATTGTCACTATGTTTTTTCAATAAAGTATTATATCAACATAATACTTTCTATGAAAATACATATGTACCATATTCATAAGTATTAAAATCAATAAAAAATTATGCAATCCATCATATGATAATAGTGCAAAGTAAAATAATTTACTAATATCTTTTAACAAACTATAGAAAGTAATTGTCCTTTCCTCACAAGCACCATTTAACAGTGGGGTTCAATCTGCAAGGATACTTTCACCCCAGCCTCGAGATAGTGACTTTAAGGAAATAAGAGCAACTGTCTTATTTCCAAACGCAAATGTAATTATATGAGTCAATCTTAAGTGTCTAGAAGTGAGAACATGAATTTAAAAATCATTCATTTTAAATCCATTTCTTATTTTTAATATTCTTATTAGCATTTCTGAAATTTTACTTTGTGACAATATTAAATGATGTTATTTTATATATACAATGTTTGAAAAGGGGATACTTCTTTTTACAGTTTGATTAATTTTTAATTTTCAGGTTTATCCATGAGTTTTAATGTTGAAAGCCTTGGTCACGGCCATGTTTGTTTCTCAGATGAACAGATTCATGAATGTTTTAGAATACATTATTAATATTGTAAGAAAAAAGTACACTATATAAACAAATCAGCAAATAGATTACAAATGGAAATAAAACAGATAAATAGTGGATTTTTTTTTATATAAAGTAACATATAACTGCAAATCCCATGTTGATCACAATCTAGACTAAAGATATACATGTGTAATTTTAATAGCTAGTTTCAATAGTTAAACAATATCTGTACGCAAGACATATATTATAAATGAGCAACTTCCTGCAAAATATCATTCATTAAAAAATATTTTCAGTTTTGTGATGAAAAATATTCATTATATTAAGCAAATCATAAATGAATGCAGAAATTTCCCGACAAACAGACAAAAAATATTAATAATTTTTATTAATCATTCATAGTCTAGAGATTAATATATTTCCATTAAGTGGTTTGTATCAAAGTTGTGAGGGCAGTAAGTTTGACACTTATCAATTAAACTGTAATAATTTGCTATCCATATATACTGAAAATGACAAAGATATGTGTAAGAGATTGTGGTCTAAGCCTGGTTCAGCACGAAATGTATCTTGATGATCATATATCTTTTTCAAATGCGTTTGATCATATACTTACGATTACATATCTCCACAAAGTGTTAAAAGCGGATAAAAGCCAGTCTTTATCTTGTGTGAGATTAGTATAGTGAAAATTACGGAAATATTCATTACTGAGACAGACTTCTTTACTGTGGATTGGGAAACAAATAAGTAAATCAGAAAATGTATCAATGACAGTGAGTATATATTTCTTATGTAAATTTATTTATTGCTTATATATATTGTTGTGTTTGGTCTGGAGTACAGACACAACCTACAGAAAATAACATTAGCACCAGTATTATAAATAATATAATACTTATTATATTTACAAATATATACAATACAGAATAATATAGTTCTAATGTGAACTCTTGGATCCGAGTCTTCACAATCTACTACTTCAGCTACACCTGATACCTTGCCTCACAGGTATATAGAATGACTCTTCTGGCTGTACCAGACAGCTTGCCTCATGATAGCAGTAGTCTTAACAGCGTCCAGTCCTTAGGTGGAATTGCCTAGCTGGTGGTCAAATAGCATATTGCTATTGTAAAAATACTTACTGCTGTTTAGGTTAGCAGGGTTCCTCCTGGAGAATGCATACCATTTTTATAGATTAGACAGATGTTCTCTGCCTTTCCTCCAAAAGGCTGACCATTTATAGCCAGATCCCTGATGTTATTGGAGCATTTGGATTCAGTGATCATGTTTAGCTGTACATTAGCTTATTGGTCAGCAGTAAACAATGCTCAATCCTATCAGATAAAGAATTAATCTGCAATAGTCCACTTCTGAGAGAAAGGAGAACTATAACATATATAATACAAATAAAATGACAAAAAATATTGTGATAACAATATAAATAATAAATATAATATGTAACTATAAATTTAAGTTTGATCTTGAAAGTGTTAAGATTCTTCATGAATAGAGAAACCATAATAAAAGAAAAATTAAGAAGGTAATTTTAATAAATAGAAATAAAATGAATATAATTAATAGACAAGCTGCTAACATTGAAATTTAGGATTCATGGGACTTGAGTTGATGACATTTGCTTCTGTTATGTTTTTTTGAATTTAACAGCAGTCAAGGATGGTCAAAGAATTAACCAAAAGTACTTCTGAGGATTGAAAGACTTTATGTTTATATTTAATTACCATTATGTTTATTATTTATATTGTTATTATATACACATTGTACAATGATCATCCACTGCTAATAACTCCCCCTCTAGCTCAGTTGAGTTAATACATAAAAATTCTAGTAATGCATATCTAATATATATATTACCCTAGTCCTAATAAATTATTTAATAATATAGCATTACTAAACATGAGATTTACTACTTAAATCATCAAGTAAAGTACCCCTTTTTTTAACATTAAGCGTATACCAAAAACCATATCCTCAATGACATAGGAATATCATCAAACATTACTTCACTAAAATATTAATGATACTCCCATGACTCACAATTTTAAAAAAAAAAAAAAAACAATTATATTTAATAAAATTTTCTAAATTATATTTATTTATCTAATAAAGTAATTATCTCTCTTTTACTAACATTTTATAACTTAATATCTCAGGTAATTATTATTTCTTAAAATAAGTAAATTAATTGATATAACTAAATGTAAAAAGTGATTTTATGTACATCTAGCTATATTTAAAAATAATAATTAAGAAACTAATAAACATAAATTCTTCCCTTTCAAAATCATTAACTACTTTCTTATAAAATTGAACTAAAACTAATTAAAATTATGAACTAATTTATTATCATAAACAAATTCAAAATAATTTCCTATTATTATGTATTATAATTTAATAATTTTATTTTGATATGGCATTTTATATATGTCTTTACTATAATCATCCAATCTCAGATAATGAAAAATTTACATTACTTAATTTTATAGATTTAATATCAAATATCTTTAACAATCACAATATTTTTATTATTTATTATTTCATTTAGATTATGTGTAATAATACCCAAACATTTTTAATTATTATAATACATGTCATTAGGATGAGGCATAATGACTTGGAAATAACAAGAAAAGAGACTACAGAAATTTTGTTAATTATAAAACAAAAACAGTAATACAAAATTTTTAAAAAAAATTAAAAATATTATATTTATTAGAAAAGAAATATCTAACATTTTCTAAAAATTTTAAAAATTAATATTTAAAAAAAAAAAAACTTATAAGAGAAATAAATAATTTCCTCTCTGCTTTAAAATTATTTACGATTATAATATAGTATTTTTCACACTTAATTTTGTGGATATTAAGATACTCCTTAATAATTCTATACTAAACATATCAATAATGCAAATAACTTATGCATTATCATGTTCTACATATTTCACAATATATTCAGTTATCATCATTACTTTACTCTTAATCATTTATAATATTATAACCTAATTATTTTCATTTGTGAGTGACGTGTAGTAAATTCTAGATAATTTCATCGATGTCATTCATTCAGATATCGTAAACAGTAATTTAAAGTGAGTTGTCTATCCTCACGCTTTCACTTCCAATACTTAAGATTTGCCCATATATAAGCATTTGGGTCGGAAAGAATAAGTGGATTCATTTTATTCTTTCTTAAATACTATATCTTGTGTTGGGAGTTAAAAGTATTCATTTATTATTAACACTCGTAAAAAGCGCATGCACAGTAGCTTGAAAGGCTGATATTTAATGTATTTATAATTTTCTACGTTTATTTTTAATTATAAAATAAATATAATTACTGGAATATTATTAATATGGTATGCTATTATATTATTTATAATAATGTAAATCACAAACAGGTTTTATTTCCACCATCACACCTCTTATTATTCTATAATTTCATCTCTAAAATTTGCATATAAAAAACATACCTAAAATCTTTATTTATACAGACTTTTAATATTTTATTTGCTCTATATTTAACTTTTCTTGTATTAAATTAATTATCTAGTCATCTTTTGTAAGTTTAGCTATTATTCTTTGCTCAACTATACAATTCTCTAATATGATGTAGATATCAGTGTAATTTTAATGATCATAAGTGAGGGATAGACATCCTATAAAACTATAAGAAACAATGATATCATGGATACATAACTTAAGGCCACATATTATTATGTCTACCTTAATTTCTATCTCAGCTTCTCTTTTAAGCTCTTACAGATTTGTGAAAAAATGCTATTATCCATGAATCACAAACATTCTGATTTACTTTAACTGTATTATATTTAATATTAATAACATATCCCTATCACTACAGGATTTCCTAATAAACTACTTTCCTTAACCACTAATTGTCTATCAAAACCCTCTGATTAAATCTTAAAAACATTATAGATAAATATACATTTTTCTTAAAATAATATCCAAACTTCTTAACATTTCCTACACTGGACATACCATGATTACAACTTATTATAAGTATACTAAATTAGTTAATTTTAACTTGTTCAGAGATCCATTATATATACATTTTATAATCACATGTAGACTATAATAACTATATTCACACCTTTATAATTTACCTTTACATGAATATACTCAAAATAAATATTATACATATTTATTTTATCCAATTTTGGTTTAAATAATCCAATATAAATATCTTATGCTAAAAAATAGTAAATTAAAGTTACACTAATTATAATTTTTTATGTTTATTATTGAAGACCAGATGGTTGATGTAACTTTTTGACATTACAGAATCATAATAAAAATAAAAAAAACTAAGAAAATGTTTAATTTTTCTTCTTTTTTTTAATACCAAAAGTTCTAACATTCTTGTGCTTGCTCATAACTGTTGTTATAACAGGCAAAACTCTCCATACAGTAGTGTCACTCAGTGCAAGCCAGAGTAATCAATGGATTCCAGAAGGCTTGTATATAAAATCCCTATCTAGTGCCTTTTCATCCAACATCCCCAGACCAGTTACTAGCTTGTGGCTTTCATCAGTGAGAAACCTTGGATCTGAGAGCAATGCACCTATATCTTAGGATCTAATGCAACCCTCTAGCAGCCACCTATTATCTTTACTTAACTACAAAACTATGAGTTTAAAATTGAAAACACAATATTTTCAATCCAAGCTCATTAGCTTATACAGTCATATAGGTCTGATCATAGTTCAGTATCCATACATTTTGGTGTCTGGTTCTTTAATAACCATAGTCACCATTATTTCTATTAGGCAGGATTTGTGATGTTTAGTGGTTTAATACCAATCCTGCCTAACAGGCTAGTGGTAACTATGGTTATTGCTGTGTCCAGCACTGACCTAGTTACAGCTGGATTGCAATTAATAAAAATGACACTAAATAATCACAGGTGGCTCGGAAATTTAATTTATAATAACTCTTTAATATACTAATTGTTAATTATAATGATACAGTTAGTGATTTAAATATTATCCACTCTCTAGATACATATAAAGATATATACAAATGGGTCGAAGGCAGTTGATTTATAACGGTCCTGCGACTAGGTATGCCGGTCCCCGGGATATTCGTAAAAGTTCTCTGATTGGTAAGACTGACAGAAATTTTCCAGAGGAAGAAATACTTCTGTTCTTCAAAGGCTTCAATAAGCTAATCATTTCTCCCTTCGGGTGAAGATCACCCCTCCCAGTATCATGTTAATAATTTGATTGGTTGGTGTCTCAACTGTACCATGTGGTAGTAGCATTGTTATTTCATTCCGACATGCATTCAAGTTTAATATATAATACAAGTTCTTATATATAATTAATTAAAGTCTTTTTTCTCTGACAGTTCTTATCAGAAATCCAATACATATTTGCAATGGCATTTTAATCAAAGTTGCCATCAGGCTATTTTTGATATTTTATCAGAGTTGCTGATCTTTTAAAAATAATTTCCCCTAATTAGTTTATAGATTTTTAATATGTCTATTGCGTTTATGAGCGCATACTAAATCAGCACCCAATTTTTAATTTGACTGGTGATAATAATAAAATTATTAACTTTTATTTGAAAATAAATGATTTATATTTCAATTTTATAGTTTAATACTACAGAGATAGCATATTTAAATCTATTCCATAAATTAAATAATAGGTTGTTGCTAACTATTATATAAATTTTAAATTTGTATGAAAATTGAGTATTATTTACAACCATATAATAATGTAGCAAAATAGAAAAGCTACAATATATATATATATACTGGCAAGCCAAAAATAATCAAATTGTAAATATATTTACATATATTATAATAATAAATTCACTTTTATTTCAATATATTTTATTATATCCTTACATTTGTTAGTGCAAAAGTATAATAATTATAGGTAATCATCTGAAATCTGGGCACGGCCGCTTGGAGCGTTGTTTATGTGTACAAAACACATAAAAATGTTGTTTCTATGGCCGAACTTACGGGCTTATACAACATTTAATATTGTACTAACCCATTATGGCAGGCCACTTTACATGACATTGCACAAAAATATTACGGCCCGTTTTGTGCTTCGAAACTATTTACGCATATTTGTTCTATTCATAGCTGATTACCGTATCGCTTGAGGGTGTTTGAATTTCAAGTCGTACAACTTTTCAAATCTCCGTAATAGAGTAATGTCATTTCTATTTAAATAATGTTGTTAATTACTAATAATTGTCATATGGTCCCCACCCTTCCCTAAAAAAAGGTTAATATGTAAAAAATTGGCAAAGTGTATGTTCGAACACACTTCGACACAGATCATGCGCTAACTCACGTTTCAGCGTGGAAAATATACGAGACCACTAAAAGGTCTGAGAAAAACGTGCAATTTTTAAACTTTTCTTCAGAATTGCCGAGTACATAAAGTGTGTGAGATTGTGTCCTTTTTTTCAGCCACACAATGTCCACTTTTTATTACAACAATAAAATAATAAATAATTTACAAAGTCCAAAGTTTGTGTCCTTTTTTTTTTCTCATTTCATTAGAAATTGATAAGCATTCGGATTCTATTTTTTGCAGCGGGGTTAAAATAAATGACTATTTTTGTTAATAATAACAAAGTAAGAAACCCCCCCCCCCTCCAAAGCAGTTTATTGTAGAATGCCAAAAAATAAAATAAAAAAGGTAATTCAAACGAAATATAAATCAAAATATAAAGTAAGAAAAAGTTGTTGGAAAAAAAAAAAAGTAAATTATTGACTTTTTGTTACAATTCTTTTTCCGAGTGTGGGAGTGGGGGTTTTAAAACAATTTTTTATCCCCCAAAAAATACAAAAGTTACTTTTTATTTAATAAGAAGAAAAACAATTTGGTCAAGCCAAAAAAAAAAAAAAAAAGGTTGAATAAATTCGAAATATCCAAATAACTGCATTATATTTTTTCATCAGGGTTAAAACAAGTGGGGTTTAAATAAATGACTATTTTTGTTCACTTTTTGTTAAGAATAACAGTACGAAAGCCCCCCCCCCCCCAAAAAAAAAGCTGTTTATTGTAGAAGCAAAAAAAAAAAAGGCTAATTCAAACGAAATATAAATAAAATAAAAAGTGAAAACAAGTTGTTTAAAAAAAAAGTAAAATTATTGACTTTATGTTACAATTATTGATCCGAGGGTGGGGGTGGGGATTTCAAAACAATTTTTGAACCTCCAACAACACAAACCTTAGTTTTGATTTAATAAGAAAACCAATTTAGTCAAGCAAAAAAAAAAAGGTAGAACAAAGTCGAAACAAGTCCCAAATAATTATCCCATTATATTTTTTCGGCGTGATTAAAACAAGTTTTTCCGTCATGAAACAGTCCAAAGTTTTAATTAAAATTCAAAAAATTAAATTACCAAAATTTGTTGGATAAAGAAAAATATCAGGTTAAAAAAAAACAAACAACAAAAATGAATACTTTAATAAAAAAGAAATCATGTTGTAAATGAAATAAAAATTTTGTTTAATCAAACAAAAAAGATGTTATATATAAAAAAAAAGTTGTGGCAGCCCGGTAACATTATATTTGATTGCTTTTTGTATAGCATCAACGCCCCAAGTGGCTGTGCCCAGATTTCAGATGATTATCTAAATATATTTATTACATTTTATAAAAATATACATTTATTTATCTAACTATTCACTCAAAAACTTTTTGCATTTTTTTAGTAATTGCCATTCTTAATAAATTTTACCTTTTAAATTTATGCTTTACCTATAGCTTATATTGATTAAACACAATCTCAAAATGTATATTTGTTGTTAGTCAAAATACTATTCAATTGTGTTGTTCCTTCATTAGTAGGCTTCTAAGTTCATTTATATTTAGATTTTTCTCAAAACACAAAAAACATTCAAAATTCCTTCTGCATATTTTCAATTCTATGTACCCTGCCATCTTGGTCTTAGCATTCTAATTTATTTAAATCATTCTATTATTTACTAATTTCAGAGATTTTTAAAATGTTTGGTCTGTTCAAATTAGAGTCTGCACCAAAATACAAGAAGTCATAATTTATTATGTAAATGTAAAAGAAGAGCACCATTCATGCACATTTTGTTCTCAAAAATATTCAATTAATGTCATAGTTAGAAAGTATCAGGCTTCTAAGATGGAAATCTAAAACTCAGAAATAACAGCCAACAATCTCAATATTCTGGCAATGTGTGTTCATGGAAAGTCAATCCACATTTGTTCAACATATGAAAGACAAAATATATGATTTTTAAGAATTTTTGCCTTATTCCATTCCTACAAATAAATTTCCATCACAATAAAATAAGTGTAATACTTCTTATCACAACTTTTCTCTGTATTTCCCTAATTTTGTTTACTAAACATATTTATAATTTTTCTTATATAGTGTTTTCTGATTTAAAATGTATATATATCTTTGTTCATTCTTTTATATTGTTAAATATTCAAAATACTTTTCAATTTCCCCTTGCTGATTATATATTCATAGATAAACGTTATTTACAAAGTTTTTTAGAATTATATTTAATAGCAAAAGAATAACTTTTTTTTATTTTTTTAATTCTAATAATCTTTTAGATGCAAATTACAAAAACTATCTTACAATAAAAATTCATTTTTATCATTTTATCTGTAAAAATATATCACACATTATTAGTTTCTGAAGGACATTTCAACAAAACTTTAATGAAACAAAACAACACAAAAAAAAAAACAACTTACTTAAACCATAATGATTCATGAGTGAGACCTTGTTCTTCTTTCTTTTTCCTATTTTCTCTTTGAATATTCTCTAATCGAACTTTTTGACTTTCAGAAGCTTGAATGTTACCTTCTTCTAATAATCTATATAAAGATAAAATATATATATACAAGAGTCAAATATCCAATATAAAAATAATTATTCATCCACAATGTTATTGATATATACTTAATATAATAATCAATCTAAATAACTCTTTTATTTACAACATTATTAATTTTTGACTGTAATTCACTCTTTATATTTGCTCCTTCCACACTTATAATAGTTGCCCTTTGAACATCACTATTTACAAATGGTACATACTTAACTTCTTTATTTAAAACATTTAACTCTTCATTATCAAATTCCACATTACATAGATTTATAAAATTATTCTCTACTTTTTTACTCCATTCTCTTTTAGTATACATATTATTTAATTCACTTTAAAAATTTTCTTCTTTATAACATAACCATTTCCATTTACGATCATATTTCTTCCAAAGTCTATTTCTTAATTCAACATTATGAACCAATAAACCGATCTTTATACACTCAAATAAATCTTCAGATATATTCCTTTTTAATATATATTTCTTCCTATTATATTTTTTAATATTATAATCAATTTCAACATTTTTTTTTTCTTTTAAAAACCAATTTAAAATTGTCACTTGAATTTTATTACGTAAACCTTTATTTTTATACATTTTCACATTATTAATTCTAAACTTAAATGAAGTAGGCATTATTCCATTCTGTTTACATTTATTTGAAAATTATAATCGGCATTTTAATTCTTCAATTCTCTTCTAAATATTCCATAACTGTTTAAAAACATTAAAGTTAATTTCATTCAAATTAAAATATAAAAATGTCCACATATTATTTACATAAGACTTCTCCATATCCAAAATTCTATATACAATAACGTTCAAAAAACTGTTCCAATCCTGAAATACATAAAATTTAAATATATACAGTGGTCAAATATCCAATATAAAAATAATTATTCATCCACAATGTTGTTATTGATATATACTTAATATAATAATCAATCTAAATAAAATTGAAAGAAACAACTAATTATATTTACAATTATTTCATTATCAACCCAGCTTTCATCTCTTATTGAGACTTTTTCAAGATATAGTTTTATACATAACATGACTTATTAACTACATTTACTCCATTTATTAGACATTATTTTACCTTCACCAATATTATCAATATTACACATATAAATACATAAACAAATGATATAAAATAAAATTACATTTAAAAAAATAACAATATAATAATAACAACTTAAAACTATATAAATACATATATTTTAATATACCTATATAAATAAATAAATATTCAACTTCCCCTTTCCTTTTATAAACCCTCATTCACAAATCAATCCTATCTTTTTACCATAATTTTTAAATCTTCCAATTATCTTATAATGCCCACTTTCCACCTAATTTTTCTGGACCTTTAACTATATTTACACATCTATCCAATTTTTTCTGAATGTATAAAGTTTCATAACATATCCTTTTTTGATAATTTTTCATATTTTATAACTCTAATATTCTTCTCACACTCCATTTTATGACCAATATCTAAATAATGTATATATGGACCTGACCTAATATCTTTCCTATTTATCGCTCTATCATGCTCCTTCCTTTTATCACTTATCATTCATCCTGTCTGTCCTACATATACCTTATTATAACTCCCATATTCAATTTTATAAACCACTCCTCCCTTACTATTCATACCATCTATCTTATTTGTATTACATAACCATCTACCCAAAGACTTACTATTTTCCCAAGCTATTCTTATATCTGATAACTTCTCTCTTACTAACTTTTTATACACATCCCGTGAATACAGAATAGAAATCACTTAAAATGTTTATACTTATTCTTATCATACTTATTTCTATTATTTATATTTTGATTTCTAAAAATATTCTTAATTATCTTTCTTTTATATCCTATTTTAACATAATCATTCTCTACTTCTAATTTTTGTTCATATGTCTTTCTTATCTAATGTAAGTTTATCATTCTTTAACTATATACTTTATTTAGATGCGGGTCATAATATGGAGTTTGAGAAGAATATTAGAGTTATAAAACGTGAAAAATTATCGAAAAAGGAATGTTATGAAACTTTATACATTGAGAAAAATTTGGATATGTAAATATAGTTAAAAGTCCAGCAAGATTAGGTGGAAAATGGGCATTATTAGATAATTGGAACATTTAAAAATTATGGTAAAAAGCTAGGCTTGAATTGTGTATGAGGGTTTATAAAAGAAAAGGGGAAGATGAATATTTATTTATTTATATAGGTATATTAAAATATATGTATTTATATAATTTTAAATTATATTGTTATTTTTTTTATGTAATTTTATTTTTTATTTTATGTCACTTGTTTATGTATTTATATATGAGTAATATTAATTATATTGGTGAAGATAAAATAATGTCTAATAGGTGAAGTAAATGTAGTTAATAAGTCATGTGATGTATAAAACTTTATATCTTGAAATGGTCTCAATAAGATATGAAAGCTGGGTTGATAATTAAATAATTGTAAATATAATTAGTTGTTTGTTTCAATTTTATTTAGATTGATTATTATATTAAGATAAAATATTATTAATAGACACATATTAATATAAAGAAAAATAAAGGTAATATAAAGCCATTAAATAGCCTGCTTCATACCAAAGATCACTTCAATAGTTCTCCATAGTTAAAACAAAAACCAAAAATTTATTCAGCAGGTTTGAAAATTTCAAGGTAGTGAATTCAAATGATTTTCTATCTTTGCTTTGCTCTCTAGCTAAAAGTAATCAGATATTTATTTACTGATCAATATTTGATTGACCATGAAAAGGCTACCATAAAAAAACTTGAAAATTTTCAAGCTTCATCCTGTAAGAGGATGCATTTCTATTAAACCATGGTCTGCGATGATGGGTGCAAGTCTGGCACTAGAACTTCTTATGAATTCCTGAGCAATAAAACTGTTTCTAGGTAAATCATGATACATAAATATATATTTTCTTAAGGAATAATAAACTTAGTAGCCTAGCAAATTCAATGAAGACATACACCTACTACAAAAATAATAGACTTCTCATAAATTCCTAATAGAATTGAACTGATATGAATGAAATAATCTTTATTTATAAAAGATTTGAAACTATGTACATTAAAATGATAAATTGAAATAAAAAAAAGTTCAAAAATTGATTTTCTATAATTACTTATTAATAAAAAAAAAAAGCGGGAATGACTGAAGTAAATTTCATATAATTGTATTCATTATTGTTATTGTTTTATTTAAGTATGATAGTGATGATGGAATATCACTTTCACAAGTATAAAAGATAATAATAGTATTATTATTACAATGTACAATATCTTATATAATTTTATACAGCAATTAGTCAGAGTGAACGCTATTTAATGTTTTATTATTTTCATAGTATGTATTATGTAAATATTTTAATTTGATCAATTAATTTTTTGTTGTTATTTTGTAAATGTTTAAATTTTAAAATTTATATTTTTGTAAATTTAAGTATGTTGTTAAATAAGAAACTTGTTAATGTTTTGGAATTCATATTGTTTCAAGAGTTTCTTTGTTTGATGTGTCAGTGTTTTTGAATCTTCGTATTCACACACATGATTTATAAAAATTACTTGTATCATTATATACTGCACATGATTAACAAGAATATATTATTATAATTATCATTATTATTATAAAACATATTATTATTGCTAATTATATTAGAAGTATGATGTGTCTGTAAATGCCACATAAGAAATAAAAGATTTTATAGCATAATATGATATAAAATATTTTAGAACTTCTTAAAAATATTCTATATGATGTTTTTTATAAGAATTTATATACTTACTTATATTTAAAGAGAAGTAATAGTTAAGTAAATGTATTATTTTAAGAATTTTGAAAATATTCTAATTGTTTTGGAAGAATAGTTGAATACACGTAAAATCCCATATTATATTTAGCTACATTGTACTAATATGTTTATCATTATGATTAGAAGATGAACTTGAGATGTTGAATAATTATAAGAGTTAGATGAAGTGATAATGGATAAGAATTTTTTGTTAATGTTAAATTTCAATATTATCTTTTATAGAAGAATAGTAATTGCTTTATTGTTTTCATAATAAATTATTTAATTATGATTTATTTTATGTATGTTATGAGACATGATAGTATTACAAGGTAGTTTTGTTATATAAACTAAGTAGGGATAATATTCTTATGCCATTGAGAGTATATCTTTTGGGATACATCCTCAATGTTAAACCAACAGTGTACTTTGCTAAATGTCTCATGCAAAGTTTCATAATTTTTTGTTAGTATCTTAATTGAACCATATTTTAGAAATAAATAAAGAGCTAATAGCAGTTTAAATTGTTATAATAATAAATGAGCTGGGAATCTGATTTAAACTTTAGTATTTAGTTTATGTGTTTTGACCTTCTTAGTTTATTATTTAAATAAGATAAATTATTAATATGATCAGAGATTAGACACAAGTAAGAAACAAAAAATTATTTAAAGGAAAGATAAATATTTTATTGTTATTAATAAATTATATATATAATAATCACTAATAATGATGTAATTAATTAATCTAAATCATAACCACGAATCTGCTAGTTAAAGTCATCAAAAATCATCTTATATCGAACATCCTTGTTTTAGTAATTGGAAAATATAAAAACCAACAACCTTCTCAAAGATCTGAGACAAAAATTCTCATTGGCTGAACAACCTGCATAAAGTTTAAGCTGAGAAATTGAACTTGCAGTTCAAATAAAGAATTCAGCTGCTATTAAAGTGAAATATTAATGGAAGCCCTTTGGATATTCAGTAAAGAACTAAAGGGCATATAGATTCAAATCTAGCTAACAGAGAGATTCTAAAATGAAATCTCCAAAATAAAATTCAAATTATTTGATGTTTCCAAAGTGTTTATAACTTTAATCCAGAGATCAAATTAACTTTAAATCAGGATATCTAATAGTAAAAATATTGGTTTTATTTCATTCAAGATATTCTACTAAATATATATAAATAGCAATACAGACACTCATGCAATGCTAATCACAAAGAGATATCGGGAGAAAGACGTCCCTATGGACCTGTAATTGCCAAAACTGAAATGAAATTGACCTAGCATTTGCCATCTATGCTATGAAACAACAAATTTATTATTGATAAATGATTTAACAAACTCTATACCTCAAAGCAAGTTGTCTAAGGAGAGAAATTGTAAGTAATATAACAGATTTTCTAGAACACTTGAATCTTATCACCTATAACCTAGAATGGATTATTGATTACAATCTTTTATTAGGACATTTTCCTTATGAACTCTCAAGTTACATTTAGGTTGATGTCATAAATTTTAATTACTTATTTATTTCATGTAAATTACCTCAATTATCTCTTTCCTTCAATATGAATGAAAGGGGGTTATAAGTTATTGGTACATAATAGAAGGGTTAAATATTATTATCCTTATTGTAAATTAAAATAAAATATAGGTTCTGAGGAGAACTTGCTTGCTTATAGGTCCGATCATTATCACGGGAGAGGTAAGACTTTACCTTAATATATTGCTAACACTTGTACAGTGCCATCGTTATTTATGTTTTTGTTTGTTAGTACTAATCATTTAATTAATTGTTTTCAGTGAACCTGACTAACGATTTCTAATATAAATAATCTTTCCTGTCTTTATCTTAATCACACTATATAGCAGGGGGATCCCATATCATCAATATGATTGATGTGATTTAATCTATCAAGTTAGTGAAAGTAATAACAAATTATAATTTTAATAAAATAATTTAGCAAGCAAGGATGATTTCACTAATCATAAGATGTAAAATAAATTTCTACTGCATTAATTTGAACATCAAATGGTTATCCTCTGAAGGGAACAAGGGGTTGGACCAATGTTTAAATTTAATGATAATCAAAGAATATTCATCGATGTTAAAATACATTATTTATATTTTGTTATCAATGTCGTTATTAAGTTTATACTTACTGTAAATAAACTTATTAAATATGTATATTTTTAAATTAAAGACTATCGTTTGTATTTATCCATATTCAATCTTTCAATTTGTCATATATTCTCATACATTTACGTATAGGTGCTACACGCTCACATGCTTGCACATTAATTGATATTGATATATCATGAATATGACTATGCAGATTCTTCCCGAGTTTGAAATCTGGGAATAATGGACATTAACCTCTTCATTATTACGACTTCATAATGCAGGCAAGCATTTTCAAAATGTAAACATCCATTTTCAACGTAATATTAATGGAAATCTATGCAGTCTACACATGACTTTTTACACCATCGTTTCCATCTTTTCTTCTACTTACCATAAAGGTAAATTTTATTTTTCTATGATAAAAAATAAAAATCTTATAATTTTTGTGATCAAGTAAATTACATTTTTTTGTCTTTCGCTTATTTTTTTGATAGTTACTGGAAAAGATTTCACCGTGAAAAATACATCGGTAAAAAGTTTTACTTTTTTCTATCTATTTTGAAGACAACATTATGGGGGCCTAATGGTAAGTATTTATTTTTCTAAGTTTTTTTAATTATTTTATTTTTATATATTTTATAATTATTATTTTTTAATATATATTTGATAAAAAATTATTATTGAAACTAACATGAAAAAAAAAAGATCACGATTATCTGCATTTTTTGCTATGATATGAGCTGGGTCCAGTATTTGAATTAGATGATATGAGACACAGATAAACATATTTTGCAAATATTATGACCCGATTTAGATTTTTCTATAATCTCTTGTCTGCATTTTAATAATAAAAATATGCAAATGCTAAAAATAATGATTTTGACAGTACATAAACTTACGCCGATTATTACGAGTGCAATGTAAATTTCAAAGCTGCATAATTTTTAATTATTATTTTATTCATATACATCTGAGTCTCTTTTTACGCGGATTTATTTAACGCGATTTTGAAGTTACGCGATTCACGTTTCTCCGGAAGTCGAATTCCGATAATGCGCTATTACTTTAAATAATAAATTTTGCGCACTTACGTCATATTGAAAGTAATAGCACATTATTGGATTTCGATTTTCATCTTAGTAATTTCAATTTTTCAGTGCTTTATAATAGTAAGATTTTATGCAATAATGAAATTAAAATCATGATTTCCACATTTTATGTATACACACATTAAATTTTACAAGATTATAATGTACATTTGTTCAAACATTGTGCATGTTAATTTTGCATTTTAAATCACATTCTGTTTTTGCTTTTTAAAAAAAAACCTAATCAATTATTAATCATTTAGTGTCCACAAGTTTATTTTTAAAAGGTGAGTAATAGCAATGGGCACAATTAAAATTGAAAATTAAAAAATTAACGACAAAAATAAAAATTTAATTTTTAGTTGTTAGATTAATTACTAATTACGTTGTCACCAGAAAACCATTAACACAATGTGAGAGTGACGTTGGCGCTAGTTGTATTTCCTCTTGTGACAAATCTGATTTTTTACCAGTTTGTAAACGAACCTGTTTATCGGCAAATAGTGATAATAATTAAAACGTGTATAAAAAAATGTAAATTACTGTAAATTATGCATAAAAATATATTGTTTTGAATAAAATTAAATATTATAGTTAAAAAAAAGTTTGTCTTGTATCAATTTTTTTCAAATTTGAAATTTTTTATTAGTCATATTTTATTTCCTTATTATTTTTTGCGTGAATTTTAAAGTAATTTTACGTTGGTGCTTTGCTTTTATGCAATTTTTGAAAAATCACAGTCCGTATCCCCCCTTTTTCAAGGTAAGTTACGTCTATTTTTGCACTATTTCATTTGCGCGTGTTTTCTGAGGAACCTATCTATCGCGTAAAACGAGACCCAGGTGTATATATATTTGATAAAAAATATATGAAAAAAATATTATTGAAACTAACATAAAAAAAAAATAGCTCATGATTGTGTACATTTATATCGCGAATTATCTGCATTTTTTGATATGATATGGGAGGGTGGGGTCCAGTATTTGAATTAGGTGATATGAGATAAAGGCAAACATATTTTGCAAATATTATGACCTGATTTAGATTTTTCTATAATATATTGACTGCATTTTAATAAAAATATGCAAATGCTAAAAGTAAAGATTTTGACAGTATATATATAAACTACTAACTTATGTACCTCAAGCTTAAATCTATAATGAATTTAGTATTTCATTCATTTTTTATTTTATTATTTTATTTTGTATTTAGTGACTATTTTAGTAGTATTTTTTAATAAATTACAAACTGTATTGAAGTTCTTTATTATAATATTCAAATTATACTAATTATTGATCAATATTAACTACTTGTTATTAGGGATGACATATACATTGCAAACCCTTGTATGGAAATACATTTTGAAAGGCTACAGAGAAAAATGAAAGATATTAATGTCTTTATTTTATGAAGTTTTCAAGTGATGGATTACCATAGGTAAGTGTTATTATATACTAATTTTTTAGAAATTTTATGATGAATCCACTAACCTACTAACAAAAATATAATTTTAAGTTGTATGCATGATAATTTAGAATTTATGAAATAATATGAAAATAATTATTAGAAATATTAACTTTTATTCTTTTTTTTATTACTTTGAATATCAATGACTATAATTTTTTCAGCTTAATTACATTCTTTGATGTTGATCTTTAAAACAATATATATTGTCATTTTTTAGTAATACAAGTATATATTATGATAAAATTTGTGACTTAACATAATTTTTTAAATATTTAATATGGCCGCTTCATCAATGTAAAGGTTAAAGATGATAAGAATGAGGTCAGAATATGGATATAGTTTGATATACATTTGAGTATTAATATCCCATATCCCAGCAATGAGATCGAAGTGTGCGTGAGTATATATATATACATGCAGAGATCCTAGATAAACGTTCTTACCCATTATGATGACCTAGCTAATCTATTATCATACCATGTAAAAACCTGTTCCGTTACAAAATATATACACACATACAATTTGAAATTTCGACTTTTCTGCAATAATACAATAAAAAATGTAATCAATAAAAATATAACAAAACATAATCAAACTAATATGATAAAATGGAATTAAAACCAAATAAAATAAAATAATCCAGAAAATATAAAATAAAATATACAATATTAAATTGAAATATAAATTTAAGAAATTGAAATAGGAGTGGGTAAGTTAAAAAAGATTTATAATATTTATGATTTTTAGCTATAAAATAAAAAGATAAATATAAAATATTATTAATAATAAAAGAATAAATAAAAAAATAATAGATATTCTACATACATATGGGTCTCGTTTTATGCGGTAGATAGATTCCTCAGAAAACACGCACAAAAGAAATCGCACAAAAATAGACTCAACTTACCTTGAAAAATGGGAGATATGTACTGTAATTTTCCAAAAATTGCATAAAAGCAAAGCAACAACGTAAAATTACTTTAAAATTCGCATAAAAAAAATATAAAATAAAATATGATTAATAAAAAATTTCAAATTTGAAAAAAATCGATAAGACAAACTTTTTTTACTTTTTTTATTAACTACAATATTTAATTTTATTCAAAACAATATATATTTATGCGTAATTTACATTTTTTTCATACATGTACAGTATTTTAATAATTATCGCTATTTGAGACATGACATTCGTCATGATGTGATGTGATGTACTGTAGCTTCTTGAACGAAGTCAAGAGGAAATACAACTAAAACGTTTTCCAATCGCTGTTGATCCTTCCCATATCGCTAAGTGATCTAAAATTGAAATTTTTGTTTCTAAAGAAATTCATTTTCTTGGGTGTATTTTCCTCTCCATTAGGGTAAACTAAAAGTTTAAAATAAAAATAAGAACTTAAACTTACGATAATAAAAAGACACCGACTCACCACTGTTGGGCAAAATTTAATTAAAACCAACAATTAAAAATTAAATTCTTATTTTTGTCTTTAATTTTCAATTCCGTTTAAAAATCAAATTTCATCGTTTCAGATCATGTTACGTAATTTTTAAATCGTTAATTACAATTAAAAATCAGATTTTAATTGTCAAATTTAATTGTGCCCATTGCTGTTACTCACCTTTTAAAAATAAACTTGCAGACACTAAATGATTAATTGATTACGTACTCTTTTTTTAAAAAGCAAAAATAGAACGTGATTTAAAATGCAAAAATAATAATATACATAGTATAGGCATCTATAACATTTGAACAGATTTACATTATAATCTTGTAAAATTTAATATGTGTATATAAAATAGGGAAATATTGATTTTAAGTGAATTATGAACTTCTTTATTGCATAAAATCTATTACAGTACTATTATAAAGCACTGACAATATTGAAATTATTAGATGGAAGTCGAACTCTGATAATGCGCGATTACTTTAAATATGACGTGAGTGCGCGAAATTTATAATATTTAAAGTAATAGCACATTATCGGAGCTCACCTTCTGAACTAATAATTTTTATCACATAAAAGAAAACCGCATACAAAGATATTAAGAAGAAACATGAATCGCATAACTTCAAAATCACATTAAATAAATCTGCATAAAACGAGACCTGGGTGTAATTCAAAAATTAAAAATATTTTTAGTAAATTAATGTTGAACAGAGAAATATATAAAAATAAAATAATAAGTATTTTATTAATTTAGGGATAATAAAATTACTCTTAATTCATAAAGAATAATAATAACAATGGGATTATTAAAAAATAATAAAAGAATCAAAATATTTAAATTAATAGTTATTTGTGAGTAATACATATATACAGACAGGAATATACATGTTTAATCAATATTTATTTTACATTTCAATTTAATGTTGTAATTATAAATTTATTTAAACACACATTGATTATGTAAATAATATTCATTAAGGCTGTAGCCTCAAGCACATGCGTATAAAATGCAATAGTAGGGACCTCTACAGGTCTTAAAACCACAAGTTTACTCTCAGATCGAACCACTTCAGCTTCACCTATTTAAATAGAAAGTAGGTTGAAGTAAAGAAGGGTTCCCCTCTTTTCTTCCAATGAGTAAGCTTGTGGTTTTAAGACCTGTAGAGGTCCCTACTATTGCATTTTATATGCATGTGCTTGAGGCTACAGCCTTAATGAATATTATTTCAATTTAATGTTATATATTTTATTTTGTATTATCTAGATATTTTATTTTATTTGGTTTAATTCTATTTTACCACTCTTAATTTATTTTAGCTTTATTATGTTTTGTTATATTTTACTTTTTTTATTGATTACATTTTTTATTATTATTTATATAATTATTTATTTTATTTATCATTATATTATAGCTCTGAGGAAGACTACAGGACAGTTGAAACATCAGATTGCGTGTGTGTATATATCCACAATTAAAAATTTATTGCTAAAAAGGTGTTTGAAGCACGGCATTGAAATAGTATTCATATTAAAAATATTACAGCAAAATAAAGGAAATGGTAGATTTAGCGATATTTGTAAACTTATTTGTATATAGCTGTGACTGTATTCCATACACATTACTAATTGATCCTGGGTGAATGTAGAATTATGTTTTCTATAAAATTTAAACTTTATGTTGTTTAAAAAAAATATGAGCAGAAATTGGGGGAAAAAAAGAAAAAAAAACAAATAAGTTGAAAGTAAATGCAAGAATAAAGTTTCCCATTATTATTGATCAGAAAATAAAATGAAATTGAGTATATGTTAAATTTACTAAAAATTATTTTTAAAAAAATACTATCTGAATAATCATTTTCATTTATAAAATGAAATAAAATACTGAAATACCATGTTTTTAAAATAAAATTTCACTATTGAACCAAAAATAATATAAACTTACCGCTGATCTGGTCGCAATCGAGTATCAGTAGGAGGAAGTAATTTAGTCATATCGGAATCTAATTCATTCAGCTCTATTGCAAATTTAGTAAAACCATAATATAATTCATGATCTTCAGGCATAGCTCCTATAAACATTTTTGTTATTTTTAAGACAATTTTTTTGAATAAACTTAATTTCTATAAATTATCCCCATTCACACCAAAATAATTTGAAAATAAAGCAAAATATGAAATATTATATATAATAAATTATAAATATTTAAATCATAGTAAAATGTAAAATGATATTCCACAAGAATGTATGAACAATCAATAAATAACAGTGACAAATTAAAAAAAATTGCTAAGTCAGGCTTTTGGTACAGAGCATCACTATCAAGATTAGATTATAATTTTTTAAGTTTGCTAAAATAAATTGTAGTCCAAATTTGATAAAAAATGTTCTGTATCAAAAATCTAACTAAACAATTTTTTGAAGATATTGCCCATACACTCTTGTGGAATATTATTTTATATATAATATTAATATTGAACAGTAAGTAATACACCACAATTTAGATATAACACCCTTCAAATTAGTCTTATATCCTTAAAAATATTAATGTACTACACATACTATTGATAAATATAATTGTTAATTTTGTATATATATATAAATAAATAAAATAAGAAAAAAAAAGCTGATAATTAGATAAAACTCATTTCATGACATAAAAATGAATTTTAAAATGGTAAATAGGATACCAATACAAAATAATCAATAAAGCCAAATGCAGTGGGTAGAATTAATAAATAAGTAATAGAATTAGAAAACAACTTTTAAAAAGAAGTTAACATTTAAATTGCTTGCAGATTAAAATTAGTTTACTAATTAAATATTCCAAATTTATTCACAAGTACATGGAAATATTTTGAAATGAAACAGATTTTTTCAAAGATTTATGGCAGTGTTCTTTTATTTAAACTGGAAACTTGAGACTGCCTCTAGAAACAGGTAATTATATACAAAAGATTGTTGGTTCATTTTTAACATTTACATTGGTATTTAATTATATGCTATTGTATGTATATATTTATTTTGTAACTACATATGAAATAAAATATATATTATTTATGATAGCATATATTTATTTTGTAACTACATATGAAATAAAATATATATTATTTATGATAATATTAAATCGTGCTATCACACTTCCATCGTAAAGCTGTCAACAAATAGAAAACTAAATTAATCGTAAGGATGCTTGTTTTGCTATAGCTAAAAGATGGTCTTAGTTACTCATTTGCATAGAATTTGCATATGGTATTTATTTATATAATGATTTCAAAGAAAGAATCACAACTGGCTATGAATATGAGAAGTATATCTTCTTGAAAGCGCTCAGCCATTTAATTTAGTTTTCTATTTGTTGACAGCTTTACGTTGGAAGTGTGATGGCACGATTTAATATTATCATATTGAAGACAAACGTAAAGTATAAATCTACAGGTTATTACTATATTATTTAATAAAAGTGATCAACTTATCTAATTGTAACATATTTATAACCAAATTAATCATTATTTTATTTTTATCCTTTCCTTCTTCTTTTACCTTGTTCTTCAGACAATTTTCTTAGTACACATAATTTCTCATATTATTTATCTCTTTCTACACTAATTGTAACAATGATATTGTGCATTTGTGCAAGCACATTACTATCCTTTAATCACACATATAGCAACTTTGATCATCCTTTTCTTTCTTTCTTCTTTATTTTCTAATCTTTTATTCCATACACTTTCTATCTTTAATTACTTTTGTTTTTTCCCTAAACTTAGAATAGTTATGATTATTATCAACTTACAACATTTTACAACTTTCTATAGTTTAAACGTAATAGTTTAAAGATAATACTAATTTAATATATATACATACACACACACACAAAGGGATACCAGAAGACCAGCTTCCCAAAACAAAAAAGAAAAATCAAAAGCTTTATTTTACAAAACACAACAGTTATTCTCAATAATGAAAGTTAAGCTTTTTATTTAGCCATCAAACACAACTATTGATATCATTACTATTAGTTTTTTAAGATTTATGTTTCAAAAAACAACGAGATTTTTCAAGATTCTCATTAAAGTAAAAAAAAAAAAAACAACAGTAAAATTTTTATATCACAGTCAGTAGATTTTATAAAGATCCATTATCTAATTTATTATATATTCTTTCCGCTATCATAAGTTTGTGATAAGCAGCTGATAATTTGACTTATATTTCCTATAAGTAGAATTATTTAGAATCTTACTAAATCAGATATATTATAGTCTATAATATATATAATAATATAGTGATTTATATACATATAAAATATGGTGGAAGGAGCAAGAGAGTGCGAGTCTATTCCTGTTCAAATCTATGTATACTAACTACATTATGTAGAAACTATGTGCAACATAAATATTAATATGTTATATAATGAGCATGCCAATAGCTCTTAACAAACTTTTCAAAATATTCCTACCCTCAGACCACTTTTTAGCCTTGGTTGTCATCAGTGGGGCAGTCTGAAGATAGGGATATTCTGAAAAGCTTGTTAGGAGCTATTGGCATGCTCATTATATAACATTTGTAATACAAGTTTATAAAATTAGATCATGTGATATATGACTTAATTTCCTTGCAATATAAATATGTATACATATATATATAGTGAGACAAATTGGTCTCATGGTAGACAACAGTGTATGTGAAACCATGTATGTGCATATATATTTAAACCTGCTGTAAATAATTACAAAGTATTTCATTTAGAGATCTTGCATTTCTTCACTCTCATGATGCTACTTGAGTGCTATTTTATCAGTGTTACATTCGTTTAAACAGTAGAAAGTGAAATTAGAATAATATTGATTTATTAGTTCAAAAAACAAAATGAAGAGGTCAGTATTCTGAAGTCACTCAGAACATCAAAATAATCTAGTCCTATCTACCATCTCCTTGAATGATAGATTCATTATTCTCTTGATTCAAGACCATTTCCAAAATCATGCCAAGATTTCTGACTAAACATAACAATTGCAACAAAAAAAAAAATGGATTTTTTTGCTTAAATTATTTAAATATTTATGATTATTTTTACACAATATTGATGAAACAATTATTTAAAAACAAACATAAATGATTACAATTTGATTTTATTCAAATGTTTTATTTTTAAAAATATAAGATAACAAATTCAAACATAAAAGGTAACAGAAAATTACAGTCAAAAAAATTTTAATACCTTTCTTAATATGGAAGTCTGTAATATTCATAATATTTTTAAAATTATAAATGACATTTTAAAATTTAGAACAGAATTTGGCAAATTTATGATGGCTTCACATTAATTGTCACATTTTAAAAATAAGATCTGTTCAACAAAAATTTCATTAATTTTCTTTTTACCAGAGCTATACTAGTTTTTCTTTATACCATCCAATCAGAAAAAAGGTTGTTGTTCTCATTACATATTTCATTTTATTATTTTTTCTAAATTTTCAAAATTCAAATATGATTCTGTAGAATGTTTTTCATTTGTAATCTTATATTTTCAGAGGCTAAACTCTCCACACAGTAGTGCCACCAGTGCAAGCCAGAGTAATCAATGGGTGCAAGAAGATAGGTGCATAAAATTCCTATCTAGTGCCTACTCATCCAATATCACCAGAATAGTTTCCAGCTTGTGGCTTTCATCAGTAAGGAGGCTTGGATCTGAGAGCACTGCACCTAGATCATGTGATGTTTAGTAGTTTAATCTTATATTTCCAACAAATGAAGTCCAATTTATTAAATTCTAATACATTAGAAAAATTTAATACTAAAATCAAATGTTAAATGACTACAAAAATTGCCACTATGAAGAACAAAGGAAAAGTTTTCACCAGTTTGAAGGGTTAAAGTGAAGGAAAAATAAAACTGAATGCAGATAAAATTTATGTCTATTTAAAATAAATTCTAAAGTGCCTTAAATATTGATAAATTAATTTTTCTCTATATTTTTAAAATATTATAAATTATTGAAATATAAAAAACATTTATTAAATACAAATATTTTATTTGACTTATTTCTAATTATGACAAAAACATACATTTTTAATATAACAATGATAGAAAACTATTTGGGTATAAAACCAGGTTGTTTTTTTATAATACCTATGTAATAAAAAATTTGAATCTGTTTTTACTTAGAAAATTAAAAAAGAAAAACAATTCTAATTTAGTTAAAATTTAGTTTTTATTAATCATAAAAGAACAGATTTACTGTTAATTTTTCTTTTAATAAATTTGATAGTACTTACTATAAATAGTGGGTTCAATTTAACTGATATCATTATAGATTAGTCTGCATCAAAAAAAAAAGCATTGGTCGAGTTGGAGAAGTAAAGTTGGATGGCTTCTCTATAGTTTCATAGACCAATATGTTTATAGTAGACACTATTTACTGTACTTGAAGTTTGGAAATTAGAAGCTGAAATGAATTGAGAAACATCAGCATTTCTCTTAGATGTCACACCATTTCAGCAATTTATATAAGAAGCCAGCCTACTACTGATAGATTCTAATGATACACATTGAGTTTATATATGTAGAAAAAAATCTTATGGCATATATGTGTATAGTCTTCCTTCGGCTGCTGATATTTTTTACATACTCATGGAGCACAAATGAAAGATTGACAAATGGCTAAAATATAAAAACACTAACTTTGAATTTTGTTATGCCATTTATAAAAGATTTTGTTTTAGATTAGAAAAAATAATGAAATAGCTAATTTTGAGATTGAGTTTTAATATATTTGTACTGTTGCATAATTAGATTGCAAAAATAATTTGGTTTAAAGGTTAAAAAAAACTGAGAATTAATAATTGAAATATTTTATTTTTATATCAGAATAAGCATGTGTATGCATGCACACAACATATACAGTTAACCTTTAAATATCTATACATTGTTGATAAAGAATAATATTGACCTGTTTACAATTAATGAAACCAATTAATAAGTGGAATAATTTGTACTACCAATGTGCATGTATGTGCATATATAAGACTTCATCTTTACTGTTGATTATGATATTAGAGTATATGCTAAACATATATGTGTATATTAAAAGAAAAAAATGAAAAAAACTGTTTTTTTTTTATATAGTTTGAATTATTATTAGTAAAAAATAATGGATATCCTTTATTAATTAGATGTATATATCTTCCTTCATAGGATTATTTTATATACATCATGATATCTTTAGATTGCAGTAGGAAACATTGTAATTTTTTTTTTGTTCAATTTTTTTTTTTTTTTACTTACTTTGTCTCTTCATATTTTATGATATATGTTTGTTTATGATTACAATTATTTTGCCAATGATAATGATATATACAAAGTAAATAAAGACACTATATGAAAAACATTTTAGGAAATGATAGTGATTAAAATATACAGATAAATCTATTTGTTTGTTAAAAAAAAGATTTATGATTTACAAATATGTTTATTTTATGTATCATGAAGTGTTTATGTTTATTTTAAATATCTATAGTATTTACTTGTTTATATTTTTTTTTTTTAAACGATTGTGAAATATTATATAAGTTAATAAGATTTAAGTCAATATGTCTCAAGCAAATATTAAGTTAAAATGCTATGGCAATTGATGATGCAATAAAGGAAAAGAAGATTGGCAATCATGCTTTTAATTTTTTTTATTACTGACAATTGTTTTGACTAAAACAAGAAAAATAACAAATGTTGCTATCGCTAAATTTTTTTTCTTATACCTAAATTAATTACAGAAATTTGATCATAATTTTATGGACCAAAAAATGATTGGCTAGAGTAAAGTTGCTAGCTCGGAAGTGATTCCTCATCTCATTTCCCCCCTAAACTTCCATCTGAATGAGGGGGGAAAGTTATCAGCAAGCATATACCTGAAGGAAAAAGAGGAATGGTTTTTAAAACAACTAGCTATCCCTGTTCTGAAGATAAAAATAAGAATTGCAATGGTATGACCATCTGAAATAATTTTATTTTTACTAGTTCACCTCAGCATGATGTGCAAAAAGAATTCTTTAAAAAAAAAGTCAACCATAACTATTCAGAAAATTTATGCGTACATCAACCAATTGTTATCTGCCATCTTCAAATAAGTGTTGATTTTAAAAAAGGATAACATATTAAAAAGATCAATCAATTGTGAATGCTATTATTTTTAAAAAAGTTAGTGTATACATTTTGTTCTTTTTATTATTATTTTTCTTCAATATCTCATGACACATCAATGCCATAATAGCAAGTATTGCTTTTTTATTAATTTATTATTTTCTTCATAATACACAAACATATGTCTAAAATTTATAACACATATATCTAAAATATAATAGATGTCTTATATGAAATTTTGTTAGCATTTGTGCTTAAGAAGATCATTTAAATATAAACATTTTCATATGATTGTCATTATCAAAAGTTATTTATCATATTTTTTTTTATTTGCAAATAATTTGTAGGCATTCAATAATTGCAAGATATGTTCGAGGATTATATATATGCTATAGTAATGTTATAGGTGTTTCTGTTCATATGCATAAACATAATAATTCTTTTATTATTTAGAAAAGTATTATAGGAAGATACTTGTTAGAGATTACTTAGTGATAAAATCTCTTGCTAGATTCTTAAAAATTATATATGAAACAGAAAAATGTATCTTTTTTTTTTAATTGATTACCCCATAATATAAAAGAGATTAGTTTAAGAAGTCTGCATTTGGTCATCCGAAAACATTTATATTCAGTATAGCTTAAAAAGGATCTCGATATATTTTTTAATCTGGGCTAGAGCAGAGTTAGATAATCTTACCCTAAAAATCAAATCTCTGATATTGAACCATTTGACTTTAGCAAATGCTACTATTACTATGGTTATTGTAATATCTTGCTTATGTTTAGGAAGTGAATGGTCTTCATTTAGACACAATTGTTCCTTAATATGTGTTATTAACAAATATCACAAATATAAATGTCACAGAAATAAAAAAAACCTATGAAATAAAAATAAATATTATGCTTTATTTTGATGTTATTGTCATTTATAAGAAAAAAGAAAATATATAGATCATAAACAAAAGATGGGATGTATTACTTGTTTTAGTTAAAGTGACATTGTGAACTTTTTTATTTATTTTGAATTTCATGACATGTGGGTCATGTTGCAATACTTGATTTTGATAACTTAATTATTCTTATCCTGAGAATGTTTAAAGGCTAATGATCACCTGCAGTTACATAATAATTTAGAAATATTAAATACAATATTTATATTTAGTTCTTTATAAGTATAAACTAGATTCAATAAAATATTCTCTTTGTTTCTAATTTATATTCTGGCAAGTAATCAAGTCTCATTAGTTACTTTTAAAGCTGAACCTTAGGAATAAGTAACTTAAGTATTGAGAAAGATAATAAAGTTGGATACATTTTTTTGGTTACATTATGAGTTTGACTTGTTTAGTTATATGGTATCATGTCAAAAGCTAGACATTACTATATCAATTGCCAGTAGAGCCTGATGCAAAATTGAGGAAGCTTCTTGTTCTCTTATTTCTTACTATTTAATTTCCTGTTTTTATGTGATATGATCTAGGTGTGTAGAATTTTGAGGATATGTTGAATAAGACAAACTTTGTATGCCCTGCATCATTATAATTTTGGACATGGCAATCTGTGGTGCATTTAAAGAAACAGCTTCCACCATGTTTCATTACAATATATATATAAAATAAAAATTCATATAACATTACAATACTAACCAAAAAAACTAAATTTTACTAAAATTCTTCCACAACTATGGGGTATTAACAAAGAGATGAAACCAGAAACTGTGGAAAAAATTTAACAAAGTTTAATTTTTTTGGTTAGTATTGTAATGTTATATGAATTTTTATTTTATTTATTATTAGTAGTATAGCATTATGCAGTATTTAATATATACATATTGTACCGGTCAAAATAATCTGCTCATTTAACAAGATTCAAATCTTAAGCAAAAGTACCTCTAATCCGATCATGCTCAAGATACACAGTTCTAGAACAATCCTGAATTCTAACCTATTTGCCTATTCTTCGAATCTCTGACCCAATGCATAACAATCCTGATGATATAGCACAATTATTTTAATTCCGGGCCCAGAAGCAAAGCGGTAGAGCGTTAAGATCAGACTGATGATGATCGAGATAAGAGTAGCCCAGGAATTACATTTATGAAAGTTATATTTATTAATGCTAAGTTATTAACTAAAGAAAATAGTTCTATATACTAATTAGAAAATAATAATTCAACAACAAACCAGGATTTACATGAAATATATATTTAATAAAATATTGAGAAAACGCATATGTATATTACAAAAGGTTTCACGTTTGGAATGATATTGTCTATTTACAAAACTTGGGATTTGTTTTTATGAAATCCCCTTTACATTAATTATTTAACGAATATAATTTTATGGAGTGTATTATAACTTGTGCGGAGTTAATATGCCAATTTAATAACATTTTACTAACAGAATGTTGTGGATGCCTAAAATAAATATAAAAGATTGTAACAGGTTTAGTAGTAAATGATTTGATAAACAGGCAAAAATATACAATTTTAATCATTTATCTATCTTATGAAAACCATTATATGTACTTTAATTGGCATTGTTTGGAAAAGACATCTTTGGAAAATATACATAAGAAACAAATAATGTGCTACATTTACAAAAATGCGTGATACAATCATTAATATAAATGGATTTATGTCTATGGGAATCGATAACGTTTTTTAAAAGAAAGCAGTTTTAAAATCAACATACTGAATGTATTTTACGAAATGAATCTTCATCTTTAACACATCATTGCGACTTACTAAGGTTAGGCAGATGGTGATCAAATTAAGGAGCAGAGTAACGGTACCAGCAAAATCTGGCCTTCATGGCAGTTTTGGGTATTTTGTCATTTTTAAAAGTATATTTGAAACGAACTTAGATTGGAAATGCCCGTGCATTCTGGCAGGCCGATATCGATGGAGAGACTGGGTTTGAAAGCCCAGAGCCAGATGTATAGTCATCTGCAGCACATCAACCTCATAAGCCTCATGTTCCACAGGGAGTAGTGTCACTGATTACGAATGATTTTGAAAAATAGGACAGGAGCTTCAGTCTTCCAATGTCCTCAATGACAAAACAATCAAGAAATGGAAAAAATAAAATATCAGAATAAATGGAAAGATATGCCAGCAACGTATATATAAATTTATAATATAATATTATTTTAAAGTTTGGAAATGGTCTAATCTCTTGCGCAATAACCTGTTTTCAATACATATTATGGATTACATTAGCGCAATAAATTTCGATTCAATACATATTATGGATTACATTAGCCCTCCAAGCAGCCTCAGGAAAGGATGAACTAATTATATTAATTAAGGTTCATGATCTTTTAAAATGACAAATTTGAAGACAAATTCAAATAATAAAGTCAAATATGCATCCACAATAAAATGTTTCAGAAAAAAAAAATGTGAATAAAAGATTTAAATGCAAAACCAATCTAGCGAGTGATTTCTGTCACAAATGACTAAAACTTTACTAATAAATTTCCCCATTAACCGCAGAAAATACACTTGTTAACTCGCAAGGTTGAATCAGATTGGCATATTAAAGAAAATTATATATGTACATTAAACAAAATACATTAAATATTAATGGAGGTGCACAAAGTTACATATATATATATATGAGTTCAAGCGTTAAAGGTAAGTTAAAAATACATTACATTAGTAAGGGATTACAGAGAGAAAGTTTAAAACCAAAATTAGCAGAAGCTTATAAATTAATATATAAATTAAAATATAAAGGTTGAACTACATATTACAAAAGGATTTACTTATGAAGGCAGCTCTACATAAGGTGAGGTTACATAAGGATAGCAGCATAGTGGCAGGTAGTCAGGTTAGCAATTATATGGCCGGTCAAATGGATGGAACTTGACGACGTCAGGTAGACAGCCTTCCAAGAGGCTCCGAGAAAAGTGCTTCTTTTCTACTCACAGTTCATAGCACCGAACTTCTGTTGACTTCATAAAATTTTAAGGTCTGAAAACACTTCTGAAAATTTTACTGAAAGACGTTCTCACAGATTTTCTAAGTAACTGAAAGTAACTCAAAATAACTCACAGTAAAAACTGAAAGTAACTGACTGAAAAGTAACTGACTGAAAAAGTAACTAAACTAAACTCAATTCAACTAAACTAAAACTTCTTTTGTTCTATGGCCCTTTTTATACACCCTTTAATCCTGCCAAGAATGCAATCTCAGTTGCCACAGCTACCTCTATAATCTCTTGATTAAAAAACATTTAATTAGCAAAATATTTTAAAAACAGATAAGGCTCGAAATACCATTTTAGATATTTTTTTAAAGATTTCCAAACAACTAACAAAAGCATTGCTTACGATTTTAATTAAGATTTATAATTTTAATTAATGAAAACAATCTGAATCTAGATAAAGATTATTTCAGTATTTCGAGCCTTCCTCATTTTTCTTTGTTTTTACATTCCAATACTTTAATTAAATACACATATATAAAAAGATATTTACAATTATATAAGAACATCTAATTTTCAGCAATAAATATTAATAGAATTATTGCTTCGTTCATATATATATATATGCATCATGCACATTACTGTTTTACTTTACTAAATAATTTTATTAATTCCTTGGATAATTATGGCTACAGTGTGTGGGTAAATGGCATCTATATACAGCGAGGTCTGAATTGCGAGCCCTGCAGGAGGTTAGTGTAGATGGTAAAGCATGAAGCTCGATGATGATTAGACATCGACTGCTTCAATATTTAATACTTGATAAAATTTATATATTTATAAACTATAATTTATATAGTGTTCCATATATAGTTTTGTTTGTCAACCTGTGGAAATAATATTTGTAAATAGTCAATATCAGAATGATCTATTTATAATATAGTATATTTTATCTGATCTTTTACTTTTTATATTTTTGTTTACAATTAATAAATTTATGAATTATTATTTTCGGTTATAACAATGAAGTTATTTAGTACTAATAAAAATGGTGGGTCTGCATCTTGTTCTCATTCACTAAAGTCTGTGATCCCAAAGTTGGCTATGGACTATATGGAATTCTATATAATCCAACTTCACTAAAATCATCTTTAAAGTCTTCTTACTTTATTGTAAATTTCTTATGATGATGCATACTAATTATTTCTAACCAGTACACTAGTAAAAATATGGTTCTGATCACTGAAGATGAACCAACATTGATACCAGTATTTTTTGATATATATTTAATTTTATAATTATGTGAGTACCTTATGCTCAGACATACAATAAGAAAAAATAAAAATTGCTCTTTTCTAACACTATGGCTCAAGATTAGCATTAGTTTGATGATGATTAACCTAAGATTATTTTAGTATGCTTTTGTAAAATCCAATCACAAAAAAATGACTACTATTGATATGTTTGTTATTTATATTGGCTTCTGATTCTTTGTAATCTACATTCAGTTGAAAATTGTCACCTTGAATATTATTATGTACCCCATATTTTTTATAATTTATATACACATACATACAAAATAATTAATATATCATTTTATATTAATGAAGTACATGACAATTTGAGTAACACATTTTTTTTTTTTAAAAAAAAAAAAAAGGTTATTTCACACTTGAAAAAAAATAATGATTTACTAATGTCTATCTTTATGGGGAGTTTTATTTTCGGTGCATTAATTTAAAAGGTTTTGAAATCAGAATTTGAAGAAAAATTAAGATAAGAACGATTGATATTACAAAATAAAATTTAAAATGTTCTTAAAAAGTAGGAGAACTGCAGGTAGAAAAATACTATCCATCCTCCAGTGATAAACAGATGGTCACACATAGATGAAGAATAAAACAAAAAATAAAGTTTAAAAATATAGTTTAAAATAGGTGAAAGATGACGAAAATATATATACAAAGAAAATTAGATATCCGTAGCTTAAATGGTCAAACTTAAATAAAACAATTGTCAATGTTTACATCACGTGACGCACTGTGACTTCTCCTTTCGTGGAGTCAGTAATTTCTTTTCGCTACCCTAGGTTTTTTTTCATATTCTTCTCTACCCTGCTCCATCTCATTTCCACAACATTATTTTCATCCACTCTATGGCCTTTATAACTAAATGCCCCTTATCTTTTTTGAAACCCAGCATAAAAACCAATAACCCACTTTCTGTATAATCACTTTATTTATATTTATTCTCCCACAACTTCATTAATGGCATTCTTTATGCTTATAAGCATTTATATTCAATTAAAGGATGCCTAATATTTTTTATGCCTTCCTTACATAACTTGCAGACTAAATCATACACATTTTTCCATTTATGTGCATATTCCCTAGTTGCTAATAATCCTATTTAAGCCTTAAACAGTAAACTATTTTCCTTGCTATTGTCATAAATTAATTCGCACCCAATATCCAGTTTTCTTGTATATATATATATTTAAACTCTTTTTACTCTCCATATAAGTGTTCTATTTCTCCAATTGCCTATTTTTTATTAATGCATCCATTTTTTTATCCCATTCCTTAACTACAAAAACCTCAACAATTCTCCTAACACAATCATCCCACTTTTTGTATAAATATACTGACAAAGTCTTTATCCAAATCTTCTGCATACCATACTACCTTTCTCACCCATCTTGTTGCATGTCTAATCCAATTAAATACTATTTTGGCTATTCTCTTATTATCCATAAATTGCAATCTACTGAAAACTTTCATTTTACTTTTTGCATCTCTCATATAAAAACTAGACTATCCCACTCCTCCTTGAATTGCCTCCTCCCTTGCCATCTATTAATGGTATTTCTAGCCTTCTTCCTAGTCTTTCTGTTGCTCTCTCCATTCCTTTCAGGTGACATAGGGCATCGTTGCTTTAGTCCCACCCCACTTTTAACTCTAACTGATTCTATATTTCCTTACTGATACATATAGTAATTATTTTCATATAATCTCTTAATAAGATCCACTAAAGCTCCATTCATTCCCAAATTTACTAAACTTAACCATAATCTATTTCTATTTACTCTATCATACGCAATACCTATATCTATAATGACCATATATAACTGTCTACCTGTACTCCTACTCATATCTATAAGTTGTGTTGCTACAAATAAACTATCTCCTATACACCTATCAGATCAAAAACCTCCTTGCATTTCTCCCACTGTATTGTTTTTTTTCCATCCATCATATATGCAAAAACTTTATGTAACACTGATGTTATGACAATCGGTCTATAATTATTTAACTTTCTATGATCCTTACTACCTAGCTGTTACATCCCACAGAGCGGCCAGAATCCAGTAGTGTTGTGGTGAAAAAGAACTAAAAGTAACCATCAAGCCATACAATGAAGAAGCAAGTCTTCTATCCAGTAAAACCTAACATGTCCAGTTAGAAAGAATAGCCCTCTCTCCTTCTGCATCATGAGGAAATCTACAAGTCATGCTTAGGTGATTATCGACAGAAATTGTATATAGCATTCAGCCTTAAAATAAATCCCCTTTAATGCCAGATTTACCAGTTATGGAGGATCACCACAGATAAATTTCGAGGTAATGATTTTAAATAATATTTGAAATATTCTAGAAAATATAAAATGAAAAGTGCATTTATGATCAAAATGTTAAGAAATAATATGATTGCCATTATGATTATTGAAAAGGTATAATGAAAAGCATAATAATAATTATAATTACATACACTGAATTGTATAAATATTGACTTGAAGATAAACTCTAAGAAATATGTGTCAAACTTTTATATGTTTTTCATAAGAATTAATTTAAAATACACATTTCCTGATTTAAATATGTGCATATACATGTGATTTTAAAATGAAACAAATAAGCAAAATAATGTTACCTGGATTTATAAAATAAAAGAAAAAGAATGATTCTATAGTTTAAATTTAAAAAAAAAAGAAACATTTGATAATTAATTAATCAAGCATCTGTCAAACAAATATTGGCTTTTATTATAGAAATCGATAGCTTTTTCTTTATTGCTACACACATATATATGTGAATTTTATATTACATTCAAAATGGAATTAGTAATTATAGAAATATCATTTACTTTTAGAAAATTAGATATGTGTTTCTGCTAACCTGGAAAGAAAAAAAATCTATATCATCAAAATTGATTTAAAATAAAGCTACCCTGTTGTATGTATATTCTGTAAACGGATTATGTTAACCAAGGAAGAGTTAATAGTTTATCTACCTGGCTTGAACATATGAATCTCAAACCTGTGTCGATATAATATGTGTCTATATACCTAAATTAAATAGGTGCCTATATATATGTAAACTAAAAATGCTTCTTTATTCATGACTTAAACCTCCATCTATCTAATAATTGAACATGCTTCTATTGCTTCTTTATAAATGTCTTTATCTGCTTCTGTATAATATATGTCTACATACCTGAATGAATTAGAAACGCTTCTATATAATGTATTTCTATATACCTGAATGAATTAAAAATGCTTCTATCTGCTCTATATAATATATGCCTACATACTTGAATGAATTAGAAATGCTTCTATATAATATATATCTACATACCTGAATGAATTAGAAGCGCTTCTATGTAATATATGTCGACATACCTGAATGAATTAGAAATGCTTCTACATTATATGTCATACATGAATTAATTAGAAATGCTTCTATATAATACACATCTACATACCTGAGTGAATTAGAAACTCTTCTATATAATATGTCTACATACCTGAATGAATTAGAAATGCTTCTACATAATATACATCATATATGAATTAATTAGTAATGCTTCTATATAATATATGTCTACATACCTGAATGAATTAGAAACACTTCTATATAATATATGCCTACATATCCGAATGAGAAATCAAGCTAGCCAAGAAATACACTGCTATATGGAATTAAAAGACATATCTGTGACCAGTAATGACTTATATGGAAATACTATGGAATAGTGAACAAAGGATTATTTTCTACTTATGGAGTATGAAGAAAAATATCTGTGATGTACATACGGATATGTAAGTTACCAAAATATAAACTGTCAATGAACTTTTTTGGAGGACTTACTACCCAAAATACTACTAATTAAATAAATTATTGTTATAAAAAATATAACTAATCTATTTAGTCAGTTTCATTTTACATCACTCATCATTCAGTGCACTTGTTCATAGAAACCTCGTGTCTCCTGAGCTATGTCCGGCAAAACCAGATCTAGGTGAATAAGGTTGTAGTAAGCTGGGACTCTAGTGGCACTGTTTGGGAATCCAAACAGATAAATTTCTAGATGTTCCAGTCTCTTTAATCCTACACCCTCTGATGATCAGGAGATATTGTTGTAGAGGGGGGGGGTGATGTCAGCATTGGGTAATGCCAATCGATATTTCCTTCCTGCAATATGCGCACCAGGAAATAAACTAACCAAAAAAGGATTAGAAAGATCTAGTCCGGTTACAATATAAACCAACATTTTGACCAGATCACACAGGTCATTAACTGGATAACACATATTATAAAACTGTAGATGTGCTGTAAGTACTGATGTATAACAACAAGAAACATTCTATTAATAGCAAAGAGAAATAATAATTATTATGAGAAATTATTTTAGATTAATGACTTTACAAAATTTTTCAAATAGAAGATAATTAGTATATATTATCGCATTTGTTGATATATTCTGATCTTTTAAAGATTTCAATGACTTCTCTGATCTGACATTGCTGGAGAGTTTCATATCTGGATAGTATTCCCGTATTTAAAAAATCAATACTATGACCTGTATCTACAGCAAGAAGAGATAATGCTGATAATGATGAGTATATTTTTAACTGCATTAATATGTTCATCTGTTCTAGCTTTGATGTGATGATTACTCATGTCTATATAGAAAGCTTCACAAATATTACATGGAATTTCATAAACTCCATGTGCTTCAAGAGGGATTAAGTCTCTAGGCTTTAAAAGTCATTAATCTAAAATAATTTTTCATAAAATTATTATTTCTATTTTCTATTAATAACATGTTCATTATTGTTATAGATCAATGCTTAGAGCACCTCTACAATTATTTTGTATTATTAAATATAACATATATATTGAGAATTAGAAATCTCTATGCACTCACTTCAGTAAGAACTCAGAAGTGTTTTTTATTTATCAATATAACATTAATATTGATTTTTCCCTTCATTATACTTGTAATTCAAATTTGTATACTTTTGTTCACCTGTATAACAAAGTGGTTTCTTTCCTCTTTATAACCTAAACCTGGGTGCACTTTCAGTCAACTTCATTCATGGAAAGTGTACTCACTATAAAAAAGAAATCACTTCATTACACAGGTGAACAAATGTATTCAAATTTGAATAACAATATAACATTAATAACTTTACAATTAATAAATGTGTATTATTTTTATTAATTTTGCTATGAACTTTATGAAAAGTGAAAGCCAAATATATAAAAAATGAAGCACATATTTTAAGTCTTGATTTAGTTATTTTTAATAAACTAATTACAGACCAAGATAATTCTGAGTTTAAAAAAATATTCAATGTATAATGTATAAATAGATATACAATTACCTGGTCTCCAGATACATTTAGCGGAAGGGGGAATTCCATAGTAAAATCCTTCATTCCATTTTCCAAAGACACTATGTATTACTTTGCCATTTAAATCTGTTATCGATCCATAGACTTCATGTCTTTTACCTGACCAATAATTTGCCTTAAAAAAAAAAAAACTTCTTTCAATGTAAGAAAAAATAATAATTAAATATTCAGATTTCAATAAATGAAAATTGTCATTGATATAATCAAGTGTTTTTCAAGGGTTTTTTTCTAGTAGTGGCATTTCCAATTTGGTAATTTTTTTCTTATAGTTCCTGTATTTCTTTATATACATCATACATATATAAAACATTATAAATGATTTACAATACATATTAATTAGATTAATTTGTATACAGTTTCTTCAAAAAAATAATTACAAATGCATTAAATATAAAATTATAATTACATATATTCAAAATTAATAAATAATAATTACAATAAAATTACACCTATATCCTACTCAGTGCTGAAATTTTATGCTTAAATATAATGTAGCAATCATCATAAATTTGTACCACTATTTTGATTTACAACTGATTATTCACTCTAATAATTGTAAAAAAAAAATCATATTTTTAAAAAAAACCAACACTTTCAAAACGGCACCCATTTTGTAAGTTTGATGACATCATAAGATAATGAATTTATGTCATCTGAAAAAAAAAGGCAATATTCTAAAAATGTATGATAAAGAAGTTTATTCATTCCTGTGCAGTATACAATATTACAGTAAACAGTATTTCGATCATAAAATTAAAATACAATTAATATATAGTACTTTATTTAATTTTCACCTAGTGTCCTTGCAAAATAATGAATATATTCATTAGTGACATATCCAAAATAAAGTATAATGACTATAAACGTAAAAATAAAAATGTGTTTCATTCAGTATAATAAATAATTAAAATCCTATTTTGATTATATATAACAACCAAATGTTAATATTATATTTTTAAATGCGTACATTAGTTTTAAAACTAATATTCATTCACTTTTAAAAACATTAAAATTCTTATTATACTTTGCTTCTAGAAAAAATTACCAGCATCGTAATTGTAAAATTTAATTATCACAATTGCAAGTTATTTGGTGAAAAATAAAAATGATTTTATGCATTATGCAATTAATAATCAACTTTATGCGATCAAACTTACTAAATAGAAGTGTAAAATATTTTCTGTACAGTATTTGATTAATTTTAAATCATATCATAATTTGTTTCAGACATATCTAAATCAAAAACATATAATCACAAACATAAAAAAATAGTGCCGAAATTAGAAATACAAATGTCATTCACATAATATTAAAAATAAATGTTTGTCATATACTATACTATTAATAATTAATTTTAAATTGTTTAGTATACTAGCTAATATATTCAGTTAGCTAATTTTGAATTAAAAATTGTTGGTCAAAGTAAAACTGTTATCATCATAAATCTAAAGTATTTTTAGTAAAAAAAAAAAAGGGTAGGTGGATGAAAATAATTCCATGAATTATGCAATTAATAATCAACCATACATAATCAAAAATTACTAAATCTAAGTTGAAAATGTTTACTTGCTAGATTTTAAAGTATAATCTCATAATTTGTTTCAGACATAAAGCAAACTAAAAAATATATAATATTGAAAGAAAATACAAACTTCATTCATTCAGCTTAAAACTAAAAATTGATTTTATTCATACATTATTAATAATTAATTTTAGATTATACTGTATATTTATTAGCTAAAATAGTCAGTGGAGCAATTTTAAATTAAAATATTTATTTTCAGTCAAATCAAAATTGCTATTATCATAAACATATTTTTGGTAAAAAAAAAAGGAGGACTGACAAGATTTTATGCATTATGCATTCAATAATAATTTTTTGTGATAAAAATGCAATACAAATAAATTAAAGAAGTTTCATGTTTTTAATTTTTATTTAAATAGCCTACATTTCTGCTATTCCAACATACTGTTTTGAAAAATTGCTAGATCATTTCAAGAAAATGGGTACAACACAAAATAAAATGTGATGCCTCACACCACAAAAAAACAGGTATATTTGTATATAAAGTGTTGTTCATTTACATCTGCAGAACAAATACTGTAAAAAAAAGTATTAAATATTGATTACAATATGCAAACACAGAATGCATTAGATACGTTTTTTTTCTTTTTTAATATGTCAGAATTTTAATTTTTTTTCAAAGCTAACATTGCAATTAGATTTTGATAATGTACAGTTCTATATATTGGCTATGCTTACACTGTTGATAAATAACAAGTCTTTATGGTCACAACAACACATTTAAAAGAGATATTATTAAACATTGTTTTCTAAATTCTAAATAATATAAAACTATGAATTTAAATTAAATAAACTTTCACAATGGGTTTTTTTTTTTCAGTACAATGACTAACAATTTTGCAGAACACACAAAAAATGTCAGTTGTGAGCTTACTTTCCCTTTCTCAGTTCATTTTTCTGTACTTCTGCACAGTGAAACAACACATTTTTTTGATAGCGATATTGAACTTTTTTTTTACAGGTTTACAGCTATATATATTTTCAACTGGAATCATAGCAGCAACTAATTCTTCAACCTATGGATCAAAGTATCATCGCAAATTTCAAGATGTACTAACTTCAACAACTAATCCAGAATTTTGGCAACACTTTGGATAAAGATAATGATAAGAAATTGATGATGATAATATTGAAGAGTTTTTGCAATTACATGTGGAAAAATTAACTAATTAGGAATTAATGCAACTGGATGAAGAAAAGAAAGTCAACAAGCCTGTGGAGAAGAACCTGGACATCAAAAAAGTGAAGAAACTTATTTCATGTCACAAGACCATAAACAGAATTTTCAAAGATTTTGCTGTCGACTTTACCTGTTGTACGAAAAGAAAATCAAAGAAGCAAGTCACCCATTCATTATAAATGTTTTTGCTAGAGTTCCTCAGCCATTAACACCTGGTGTATCTCCTCCAAAAAAGCCAATATCATCAAAGGATTTAAAAGACAATGATAGATCTTTAGAATGAGCCACTGATAACTCAGAAAACCGGGTAACGATAAGTGCCGAAAGGATGAATTATAAAAAATAACATTAAGTTAAGTGTTTTTTTCTTTTTACATAGATTTAAGTTGCATTATCTTACATACATACATACATATTTTAAGTGCATACCTGCATAATACACACATGGGACAGTTTATACATGCACATATTATACAATAAAGGTTTTCTATATATAATAAGTTGTTTGTTAATACAATATTCAAAGTTTATGGTATAATTTTTATCCACAAGAACAAGCTAAATTTTCCCCCATAGAAAGCCATTGTAATTCCTTCCTTGCTTTTTATACAATCTTCTTGCTTTATCATGAGTTTTAGGAAACTGATTGTCACCGCTAAGTGGGATAAAGTTATATATATAAATAATATATTTAATGTAATATCGGAGTTTTGTGCAACTCGCAATTTTTTTTAATATTAATTGAAATACTAGAAAGACATATTTTCATTTCTTCCTCAACTGACTTGGTTTACTTTTACTAGTTGCAAAAACCTAATTCCCATAAATAAACAATATAAAATTACAAATAGAGCTTTCTTTGCAATAGGACAATACTTATTTTCTTTGATAATCCAGAATGTATCTTTAATTTTATGTTTTTAATTTTAAATTTGCATCATAAAAAGCACTAAAATTTTGTTTCCTATATTTAACAGCAACCCTGATGTGTCATTGCGACACCCTGACTGAAAGTCACTGGAATAAACTGTAATTGGTGCTTCCTCTAATAACACTACTTATAAACAGTGGGAATATAACTAAAATGCCCCTTACTCATAAATCCTATATAAAAAAAATGTTCAGTAAATGTATTTCAAATGGTAAAAAAAAAACCTAAACCTATATATATTAATAACTTAAATATTATTATCAGGTAGAATATTAATATTTTTCTGATATTATGCAATTTTTTTGTTAATAACTTTTTAACTTCATTATGATTTCATTAAAAAAAAAATCAATGCTTTACAGCTTGAGAACTATGCTTCACAAGAAACAAACAATAAGCGGACTTTAACATGAAACATTTTGAAATTGAAAAGCTTGAAAAAGATCTTGCAGCCATTAATAATATTTGTTACCTTTATGAAATAAAATAAAAAACACCATAGCATTGCAGCAAAAAAAAAAAAATAGAAAAAAAATGTGCATTGTGTTATTTCTTATCATCAATAATTTCCCGATCAATATCACTAATAAAATTATTCGAAAATTAGTGCATTGTTGGCCATAAAACATTTCACTAATGGTCCATTTTTCCATACTTCCTTATGGAAAAGGATACTGGTAGTGAGTGACCATATAGCGGTTTATAGCTAGATACAATCTATTTTATATCTATAGATATATTAATATTCTCAAGCAAAGGACTTGGACTATAAAAATTAACAAAATACCTAGAATGTTTTTCTATATTAATCAAGAATAATAATTTAGTTTAACAATCAACAATAATGATATTGTTTAACTCCAATGTTTTTATTAATCTCTATTTTTTGATAGAACAGGTATGAATATGATCAAGTTGTGATTTCCTTTTCCATATTATAACATTTTTGCTAACATCCTCCACTGAAAATAATAAGATATCAAAAAGAAAAATGTTATATTTTAACGTGATGAAGAATGCACAACATAATTCATGATATAACGATTATCCCAGAATATTCATTATAAGTTATCTCATAGATGATTAGACTTAAAAGATTTGCTTTTAAATACTAATTTTTAATCTATTAGTAGTGAACTAATATAAGCATTGATAGTGAGCTCAGCAAATGATAATAATCCTAGCATCAGAAAATTACCATATATGAAATAATTTGTAGTTTCTTCCTTATTGCAAGTTATCTCATAGTTACAAAACTCACCATATAGTAGTGCCACTCAATGCAAGCTAGAGTAATCAATGGATGCAGAAAGGTTTGTGTATAAAATCCCTACTCAGTGCCTACTCATCCAATATCCCCAGATGAATTTCTAACTTGTGACTTTCATCAGTGAGGAGCCTTGGATCTGAGAGCACTGCACCTAGATCTTAGGATCTAATGCAACCCTCCAGCAGCCACCTGAGTGAAGCTATAGTATAGAGAGTTTTTGCCTCTGTGAAACAACTTGTGTGAGCATAAAAAATGGTGATCATGTGATATCTCATAGTTGATTAGTATAAAATGTTCACCACCAAATAATGATTTCAAATCTATTCATAGCAAAAACATATAAATAGGAACAATGTCATAGAAAGTAAAAATAATAAAATTATCATCATAAAACTAAATATTTATTCATCATAACGCAGACAAGTTAATCATTTTATGATTGAACTAATAGATATTTAATAGTTTTTATCTTGTGCTTGTTTAAAAAAAAGTTCAATATATATTTATTTATTCATTCAATTATAAACAAATCAATTTATTTATAAAAATATTTTTACTGCACAATGCTATTATTTATATTAATCATAATATTATTTGAAAATTATGCTTAATCAAATAAATAAATTACTAAATTATTTATTTATAAAATAACCAAGATTAGAGATTAGTACTAACTATTTCTGCATCAACATTTTTTTTTTTTACCAGACATTAATTATAATTAATTCATTTTGTATTAGAATAAATAAAGCATGTATTTAACCATTTATAATATTATTTATCTACTTATAAATGTTCTTTGTTCATCTACAAATATTATTTATTTATTTCTAAATAAATGTGATAATTAAAAAATGATTTTATAACTTAAGCTTGTATGAGTCTTCAAATTTACAATAGTTATTCTTTTTTTACCTGTATAATCATATCTATCATGAGATAAAATATAGATCTATTTTCTTTTTCATAGCAAGAAATAATCTGTGTGGTGTGGCATAGTTAATAGAGCATCTGACTTGGGATTGGGTGGCCCCAGTATTGATTCTGATGTTAGTAGTTCTGGTGCTCAACTTCTTATGAACTCCTGAACAATAAAGCCATTAGCACTTTTTTATAGCAAAAAATAAACTCATAGGAAAAGTCTAGATTGAGAAAGTGTGTTATAAAGAGACTTTTAAATGCAATAAAATAATTTACTTCTGGAAGATATCCTATAGATCAAAATGTAATCTACAAACACAGCATTTCTATAAGTTATCTTTTACATCATATGATCACTATCTCTTATACTAGCACATAATTGTTAATAAACAAGGCAAAACTCTCATTACAGTAGTGCCACCCTGTGCCAACCAGAGTAATCAATGAATGCCAGAAGGCTTGTGCATAAAATCCCTATCTAGTGCCTACTCATCCAATATCTCCAGACTAGTTTCTGGCTTGTGGCCTTCATCAGTGAGGAGCCTTGGATCTGAGAGCACTGCACCTAGATCTTAGGATCTAATGCAACCCTCCAGCAGGCACCTTTTAACTCTACTTAACTATATAAGCTATTGAGCTTAGATTGAAAATATCAATATATTTTCAATTTCATTCTCATAGTTTTGTAGTTAAGTAGAGTTAAAAGGTGGCTGCTGGAGGGTTGCATTATATCTACAGTTTCAATCAACTTAAAAAAAAAAAAAAAAATTTCTTTTTTCCAAAAAATCTCATTTTTTACATATGAATTTTTTAGTTTGCTATTGATTTTAATGAGCACATAAATAATTCTATGGCTTATCAAATATGTACACTAAGAATATAGATCTTTTTTTTAGAACAAACAAATCTAAACAGATTACTAAGATAATTCTCCAGCTAAATTCTCAAAGAATCATTTAAATAAATTTATAAATAACACCTATCTTTATTTTAACATATCATACCATTTACAACTTTCTTAACCACTTTATCAAGACTTTATTTATATTAAAACTAACAGTTTCGACTGTCTTGCAGTCAGCATCAGAGATACAATATTCAAATACATAACGAATAAACTTATACACATATTCATATACATAATTAAATACACAAAATAAACAAAAATAAATATACATTTTAACCTGACCATTATAAATAATCATTTCCCCTTTACTTTACTCTTAAATAATTCTATCAGTATTCATTTTATATCACTTTATTTTATTCTTTTAAAAATTATTATTTATTATAATTATACTTTAACATTTATTCAACTATTTAATACATATTATTGTCATTTTACTTATACTATAAATCAACTTCTAACCGTTTCTTATTTTTATTAAATATTTTATAATTATCAATTAACTTTTCCCACATTACAAAAATTACCTACCTCTTTACAATCCTATTTCTAAAAACCCAACTGACAAATTTTCAAAATTTGTACACTTGTTTAACATCTCCCTCTATTGTCATTTTCTTCAACTTTATTCTTTTAACCTTTTTTCAAATTCAAACTATTATTAATAATAATTGCTTATAAAATTATTGTCTTTACCCCAAAATCCCTATAAGATTTGGTTTTATATTGCCCTTTAATTATCGTATTAAGATATTTTGTTAAGACAATCATATAAAAATGGTGAATGCAGGATAGAGATATCTGTATATAAAAAAACTAATGTAGATAGCAATATAAGTAATTGGAATTCAAATATGGATGTTAAATATAAAATTAGCATAAATTCAAGAATATATAGAACTTGAAATTATTGGTCAAATGAGGAGGATTATAGAAAACAGGTAGAATTGATAATTAAAGAGTTTAGAGATAATGAATATCCAAAAAAAAAGTTATAGAAGAAAGTATAAAAAAATCAGAAGAGAAATTTAATAAAAAAAAGTATAAGAAAATCAGAAGAGAAATTTAATAAAAATAATAGAATAGTATTTTAACAGGCAATCCCGGTATTAATTTTGATTGTTTGTTTATATATATAAAAAAATGACTCTACTGACCACGTAAGCTAGTAAACAGAAAACTATGGCTGTATAGTCGCCATGACACCTGCGGATAGGATCTGCCTACTATCCACTGTATTAGGTTCGAATATGAATCCCCTTTCTTAAATATACATTAAGAAATAAAATATACATATCCTATATCAGGATATACATTAAAAAAATATAAAAAAAAATCTACCTAGTGGCCATTGTTTCATTTAAAAAAAAAGACAAACAACAATTTCTTCGGAAAAAGTATATTTATGAGCGTCAATTAATAAACTGACCCCCAAGCGGCAATCTTACTAAAACCGTAAGAATTATACTTTCTCCTCTTAGAAATCTTAAAACGATCGCTAATTAAGTGCCCGACCCTTTCAGCCAGCTCAAATCCCAGGGCTGGGAGGTTTGAACGGAGGTGACTAACTAAATTTGTATAATTGAAGCAGGCTTTCTCTGTTTTATATACCTTTCAATTTAAGACCCGTATATAGAAACTTAAGTCTTAGAATTTAAAATTACGTATAACCTACTTGCTTATTCTGATATTCTGCCAGGAAGGAAACCAGGCTAATATAAGAAATAAATATGTTCATTAATGAGAGACAATTTGTTTTAAAGTAAGTAGATAATTTTATTACTATGGTTATTTAAATATTGAGAAAGAAAAAACATATTTATATAATTTATATATCAATGATAACATAAAAGACAAAATAAAAAGAAAACAGAATTAGTGAATTATAAAAAAAAACATATAATTAAATACGTATGTGGGAATGCATTTATACGTTTAACTTAAAATGTATAATTCTACACAATGGCTGAACTTTTGGAGAGTAACGACAAGTAATGTTCAATTCTTTTAGGTTAAAGAAACTAGTTATAGTTACCTTGAAGTACCCAGGATTTTTAATATTGGTAAGTTTATTTCCACGTAAGCTTGATTTTGATGTTCCAACTAAAATTTATGTATTCTTTTATTGTTGAATGATAAAACAAAATTTTCCTGCTAATAGCAAAAAGTTTGCACGAACGTCCACTTTACAATATTACTTGGATCTAAGAAATAATGATGGCTTACTGGAGGCTTTCTTAGTTTACACAATTCGACATTTTCTTCCTTCTTGGATTGTTCTGGCAGCATATCGATGAGATCCCTATGGTTCTTCGAGGGCAAGCACTTAACAGCAACATTACATATTGGGAGCTTAGGATGGCGGCCTTACACGTATTTTTCTACTCCTGCATTCCAATTGTCGCGATGGTCTGAGTTACTATATCTGAATCCATTTTATAATACGAGTCAATTTAGCAATAAAAATTATTAATATTTCAGTTCGCAAAATCACTCCTGCTTGTTCTGATTTTACTTTTCAACTCATTAATTAATCCAATCCCTTTTGTTCCCAAAATAGTTTATCAATATCTAGATCTTTATTTCTTAGGCCTGCTTTTAACATTTTTCTTTCCATGGCTAAGTAATCGAACAAAAGACATGAAATTGCCTCAAGGTATACATATATAAAAGTTCTTTCATTACTCTCATTAAAATGCGATATACAATAACACAATAGAAAATTATACATTTTAAATAAATTAATAATACAACAAATTTATATATTTGCATATAACTGCATTCCCATAATTTATTAACATATTTTCATGAATTTATTTTAAAACAAATAAATAACTATAAATATCTCTCTCTCTCTTTTTATTTTTTTAATTAATAAAAAAAAACTTTCAAACTTTCTCTCTTAGACATATATATCTCATTCTTTATATTTTCCCCTCGCAGCTGAATCAAATTTATTAGACTCATGCTGATCTAAGCAGTTAGGGAATATTGTGTAACTTTCTTGTAAAAGGGTTTGAACCCGGCTACTGTTACAGTATGTGGGAAAAATAAAATAGATAAGAATAAGTATAGAGGTATTAAAACAGTATTGTAAAAAGTATGAATAAAATAATTATTAGATTTAACAAAAAGTTTAATAATGTAATAAAATTTAAGATAGTAAATAAAAGGAAGAATATACTTAATATGTTAAATAATAAGTATGTGAGAAAAGTAGAAAAATGCATAAATGGAATATATAAAATTGAATGCAAATCATGTAAAAGTAAAAATATAAAACTAATTATATAGGAGAAACAAAGAATTCAATTTATACAAGATTAATTCTACATAAATATGATAAGAGACATCTATTAATTTGGATTCATTAAAAACAGGTCATAGGTTTGAGAAAAATAGTACAAAATGATTAATTATACAAATAATAGGTTAAAACAGGCAAAACTCACTATACGTATGCCACACACAGCAAGCTAGAGTATCAATGGATGCCAGAAGGCTTGTGCATAAAATCCCCAACTAGTGCCTACTCATCCAATATCCCCAGACTAGTTTCTGGCTTGTGGCCTTCATCAGTGAGGAGCCTTGGATCTGAGAGAACTGCATGCAACCTCCAGCAACTACCTTTTATCTTCATTTAACTACAAAACTATGAGTCTTAAACTGAAAACATGTTGATGGTTCCAATTCAAGCCCATTAGCTTATAGATATATGGGTCTGAACCCAGTTCAGTTCCCATACATTTTGGTGACTTTGGTTCTTTAATAACCATAGCCACCAATATCCTATTAGGCAGGATTGGTTTTAAGCCAATAAACATTACATGACCACCATCTCTTACGCTTGTGTATAACTGTTGTTAAAACAGGCAAAACTCACTATACATATGCCACACACAGCAAGCTAGAGTAATCAATGGATGCTAGAAGGCTTGTGCATAAATATTTACTGACTTAAAACCAATCCTGACTAATAAGATATTGGTGGCTATGGTTATTAAAGAACCAAAGACACCAAAATGTATGGAACTGAACTGGGTTCAGACTCATGTAATTATATAAGCTGATGGGGTTGAATTGGAACCATTAAGATGTTTTCAGTTTAAGACTCATAGTTTTGTAGTTAAATGAAAATAAAAAATGGTTACTGGAGGGTTGCATTAGATCCTAAGATCTAGATGCAGTTCTCTCAGATCCAAGGCTCCTCACTGATGAAGGTCACAAGCCAGAAACTAGTCTGGGGATATTGGATGAGTCGGCGCTAGATGGGGATTTTATGCACAAGCTTTCTGGCATCCATTGATTACTCTAGCTTGCTGTGTGTGGCATATGTATAGTGAGTTTAGCCTATTTTAACAACAGTTATACACAAGCATAAGAGATGGCAGTCATGTGATGTTTATTGGCTTAAAATAATAGAAGGGATAGGAAAATTAAAGAGGCAATATTAAGAATATAAAACCAAATCTTAATAGGGATTTTGGGTAAAGACAATTTTATAAGCAATTATTAGTAATAAGTTTGAAAAAGATTAAAAGAATAAAGTTGAAGAAAATGACAATAGAAGAAAGTAATTTGTAATGTGGGAAATATTATCTGATAATTATAAAATATTTAATAAAAATAAGAAAAGGTTAGAAGTTGATTTATAATATAAGTAAAATGACAATAATATGTATTAAATAGTAGAATAAATGGTAAAGTTTATAATTACAATAAATAATAATATTTTTAAAATATAAAATAAAGTGATATAAAATAAATATTGATATAATTATTTAAGAAAAAAGTAATGAAATGATTATTTATAATGGTCAGGTTAAAATGTATATTTATTTTTGTTTATTTTGTGTATTTAATTATGTATATAAATATGTGTCTAAGTGTATTAATTATCTACTTATATATTTGAATATTGCAGCTCTGATGATGACTGCAGGACAGTTGAAACTGTTAGTTTTGATATAAATAAAGAGTATTGATAAAGAGTTTAAGAAAGTTAAAAAGTAGAAATCAATAAATAGAAAAAGAAGAAAATTATATTACTACCTTTATTTTGTTATATCAATTGCCAATCTAATTTCTCAGACAATGGATAACTAATTTTATGATACTCATAAAGAATTGAAACTTACTATTAGCAGTAATTTTTGTTTTTATATTAATCAAGTCAGCTTACAGTCTCAAATATAAATTTAAATGAAATTTTGATTAGCACATATTTAATTTTACACTTACCAAATACATAATGCTAAGAATATAAACCTATTCATGGAACAAACAGATCCAAATATATTATTAAGATGATTCACAAGCTAGATTCTCAAAGAATCATTTAAATGAACTTGTAAATGAAGCCCACAAATTAAATGTCAGATAAAATAATCATCTTTTATCTCACAAAATAGAGGTGAGCATCATTTACAAATTTATTTAATTGACTCTGACAATTTAGCTTACAAATTATCTCAGTAATATATTCAGATTTGTTTGATCCATGAACATGTTTATACTCTTACTGTTATATGTTTTGAAAAACTGTAAAATTATTTATGTGCGCATTAAAATCATCAGAATTTTGTCAAAATTAATATTTTAAATTGTAAGCTAGCTTGATTAATATAAAACCCAAAATCACTGCTGATAAAAATTTTCAACCTTTTTGAGCATCAGTGTTTGATTTATCTATATATCCACAAGGTTGTCACTTGCCAAATTCACAACCAAATAAAAAGCTATTATGTTTGTACATAACGCTATCAAATTCACAATTGAAAAAAAAATATTTTAATTTGTTTTTATAAATAAATAATTATACCTAACAAACCGTAATTTATATCATGAACATTTTATGCAAAGGAAATAATTCTAACCCTTTATATTTAATAATTCATAATTTTTATTGCGAAGCATATTTTATGGGAAGAAAGTAATTCCGCCATTAACAAACTGTAATTTTTATGGTCGTCAATAATGCTATCAAATTCATGTATCAAATATAACAGGTATATTTAAAAATTTAGATTTTAATTTAGCTTTATTAATACCTTACCAAGTACATTTCTGAAGTGTACCAAACAGATCGAGTTGTTTCAAACATTTTTTTTTTCAATTTTTCAATTGTGAATTTCTCAATTTATTTATATAATATTAAAATCTTTTGATAATTTACATTAAATCTTCAAAAAAATTTGTTAAAGCACCTAATTAAAAAAAAAATATTACAAAAATGACGGCTTCAGGCTCGGTAAATTTCTCACATTTATTAAAATCTTCTGTTTAATTCACATTAAATCTTTAAAAAAAAATTGTTAAAGCAATCAATTAAAAAAAATGATGGCCTTTAAAAATAGGCCATGTGCAATCTGGTTACTATATAACAAACCAAAGGTCAAAAGTTATCATCTTTTACCTGACAAAATAGATTGGCATTATTGTAACAAAAAAGATAAGTATTACTTGCAATTTAATTAAATGATTCTTTAACAATCTAGATTGTGAATTATCTTAGTAACATATTCAGACATTTGTATGGTGAATAGGTGCATATATAGTGTATATAAATATATGCACATATATTAACCACCATCTTATAAATTTTGGTATCCACTCTTTAGCTAGGAATCAAATGTCATGGATACACAAGGACTACTATACTAGTTTTTCTTAAATGTTCTATGCTTATTTTAGAATAAAATATTTAAATTTTACAACTGAATATAAATCAATATAATGAAAAGTATTTATATATTTGTCAAAAAGATTTTTTAATTACATTATTTTCTAAAAAACACAATGATTAAAAATCATGTGGTAGCTAATAATTTTTCAGAATAAATAATAAACAGGTTAATTTTTACTTTTAGTTATAAAATTAAAATTTTTACAAAATAAAATTTGATTTTATATGATCAATATTTATATTGACTCACAATTCATTTTTTTAGTGACTTATTATCATCATCATCACTATCTGCCACTCATGAATATGATCATCCTAATTCCAAAAAAAAATAATTAAGGATGAGCTTTCCAATACTAATACAGACTAATCAATAAATCACAAATACACCCTATATATCATGATTTGTTATTGATTTACAAATAAAAATTTTCAATTAATATTTACATATATATATATGAACATACAAACATGCACAAGTTTTTTGTTATCTCTTTTAAATATTTTAATAAAACTCACTTTTATAAATGTAAGCCGGCATACTAAGTTATCACCCGTAATAATCATTTCACCATACTGATCTACCCAACGTTGACCACTGAGCAAATTATGAACACATGTTGTAACTTTATTCCATCTATAATGATCTTGATACCTACAATAAAAAAATAAACATATAATTATCACAATTTAAAAACAAAAATATAGGATATAAAGTAAGAAATTAAAAATAATACACCAACAATAAATCAACAAATATCAATTTTACCATCATCATATCCTATCATGTTGATATTGACTCCAAATCACATGAATTACATTTTTCCAAGAGTTATCTAATATCTTAATTTTTATTAGTCATTCATTAGAGATTATCCACTTAATAAATGAAAAACTAGCTGCCGCATAGTTTTTCATATTATGTTTGTTTGGTCAATTATTTTTTATAGTAATGCTGTTTGTCCACTCATGGTATTAATTTTATTAAAAATAAAGGCTGTTACACAATATATTAATAATAAAAAACCTATATTTATTTATAATAATATTTATTCTTAAATCAGATTACCAAGTTTAAAATGTTTTTAATAATTTGCAATACGCATAAATTTAATAAGTTGTACATAGAGCAGTATGGTGAAGTCTATAAAATTAATACTATATGAGATACAAATATAAATAAATACAAATATGAATAAGTATATGCATGTACATAGATTTAGACATTTTTTATACAATTCTGGTTTCAAACAAGGCAAAACCATGCCAATATTTTTAATTATATTAAATATTTATTGTACTCCCGCAGTTCAATTTCTGATAGAGCAGGGCATTCAAGAGCTGATAATTTATGGATCAGTTTTCAGATTAGTAAAGTAAAAAAAAAACTTAATTGTGTTAATTGATCAGAGTTCTTAAATTCAGTCTACTTCTTGGTTTTTGGATATAATATGGTCATTATGTGATTACTTTTATTGTGAATAATGAAGACAACAATCTCAGCCATGACATTTATGTTAATGCCAATGACACTTCATTCATTATCAATGCATGAAAATGGATATGCATAATTTAATATTACTTAACTAATAATATTTGCTGTATGGTATTCTACAGAAACAACAACAGAAAAAACATATTGAACAATTTCTAGAGATATTCAATGTATGATACTGAAATTTTGTGCATAACTAAAGATTTGAGCAAAGATTTTTATTATATTTGTTATGTTTCTTGTTTCACGGACAAGAATTTAACCTAATGCTATAATAATAATGAAATTAATTGTATTTAAAAACGCTTTTGATTTCTCACATTACCAAAAAAAAAAAATTATTTTAATATTAATAAATCACCATCATATGATCACCATTCTTTATGCTTACATAAGCTGCTACATAGAGGTTAAACTTTCCATACAGTAGTGCAACTCAATGCAAGCAGGAGTAATCAATGGATGCAAAAAGTTTGTGCATAAAATCCCTATCTAATGCCTATTCATCCAATACCTCCAGACTAGTTTCTAGCTTGTGGCTTTCATCAGTGAAGAGCCTTGGATCTGAGAACAGTTAGTTTTTGATTCATGAATTTTCTGACAAAAAGTATACATTTAATATTCTGAATTATCTCATTATAAATATTAACAGTTACTATTTTATTCCATAATTTGGAATTTCACAATTTGAGTTCACAATGAATTCTATTAAAGTAACATTTTCTTTTCTTTTGAAATAAACCTTGATAAATTAATTAAAATTACTCCTTTAAACCATACTAATATTATTTTATTAGTAAAATCAAAAAAGTTTTTTATTTATTGTTTAGATAAACTTAATTTACAACTGCATACACTTATTGATTTGTAAAGGAATCTAGAATTGATCTGAGCCAGTTATATATTATTTTAGAAATAAGACACAAAGAAACGTTAAACTTGACAAACTTATTACTATTAGCAGCTCATTAGTATTTCAACAATGGCTTTCTGGATGAATTCCATAAATTAACTCAATCATAATCATACATGCACAGTTCTTTGTACTGTTAAACTATTATGCTGCATATTCTTATTACTGTATTTTATTTTACTCTGTTAACTTTTCTTCATTAACTTTTCATTATAATATTCTCTTCAGCATATTGCACTTCTCATGCATTAAACTGTTTTCACATTTCTTGCTAGTATTGTTTTCAGTCACCTATTTTACATAAATTAGCATATGTAGATTGTTTTTATATTTTTATATAATTTTAATATTGTGCATATCACACTTTTTCTACAGTGAATCTTTAACGTCTTTTATATTGATTAATTTTATAGAACACACTCAGGTAACATTTATTTTTCTTTTATACAGTTTTTAATCAATATATAACAAATTTCAAATAATACTTAATAAATACAAAATGGCTGCTTAGAAATTATTACATTTCTTTAAAACCCAAAGATAAACTTTAAATTTTATTAAAGATCAAATATATTTATTAATTTTTATAATCATACATAATGAGTTATTTTTATATCACTCTTCTCATTGCATACAAACATATGTCAAGAAATTATTTTTATAATTATTTCAAACATGGGAGGAAAATATATGTATCTTTAATACCTATTGGTGATTATGCATATTAAGAGTTCCTCCCTGCCACTTCCTTCAATATCTATGGTGATAGGTTTGAAGTAAAAGTTATTATAAAAATAATTTCTACAGACATTAATTTTTTAAATTAAACTTACTTTGGCAATGTTACATGTACTGTACCCATTGGAAGAATTTCCATAGATTTACCCCAAAATTTACTTTTTATCCTAACATCTAAAAACAAAAAAAACAAATAGATATATAAAAATATATGTAAAAAATATAAATAAGTATATGTTTGTGTACACATGCTAATGTCAGAATATTTATATAATACTAATATTGGCAAATAAAAAGATAATAGAATTAAAATATTTATACATATTCATATATATATTGTACCCTCACTTCTCGATATATGATATAATTTAAAATATGACTAGCTCAATTAAATTGTTATGCTTATCTAAAATATGTATAACTATCTTTAATATATTTTTATAATACTATATCTTATCAAATTTATTATAACTTATTAAAAATTAATATAATTCAATATCATCTACTAATTAAATAAATATTTACTAAAATCATGAGACTGTGAAGTGAAGTTACAATTGGTAATTGAATTTACATTGAGCTAATGTCTTCCCAAGACATTATCTCAATGGCATAAGAATACTAATTACATCTTTATTATTTTATTACTACATCTACAGCACTCTTATGTCTTTTATAAATTAACTACCTTTCATAATAATAGATAAATAAATCTCAATCTTTTGTTAAGGAAAATATAATTAAATAATCTCAGGTTCTTCTAATTATCTTAAAGTAATAATAATTCGTGCAGATAGGAATGATAAGGGATTTAATATCAAACCTAAATACACCTAACTTACTCCAATAACACTAACTAGCAAGAATAATCTTTATTGTATAACTTAATCTTATCTATTTTTATTATACTATTAATCATTAAGAAAATAAGTAAATCATATACATGTCTTTCATTTCCATCTAGCATCTTAATTTTAAAATATACTAAATTCTTATAATTTAACAATCTGTGGCAATAAATAATATTATACTCTTATATTGTGCATTATAATTACTTTCTGACCATCATAATATTATATGTTAATGTCAATTAATTTCTATAAATTATATTAAGAAAATATTGTATTTCTTTCTAAAATAATAATAATAATAATAAATTCATATTGTGCAAATATTATGTTTATTCAAATTATCTGTTGTCAAATGCTGTGGTGTAAAATAATGAATTCGACACATTTTAAAACAACTTAACAAATTTATTTACATCAACTTTAACCAATAACTTATTTACACTATTTACATTAAAAATGGAAACCAAAGAAAATAAAAAAATAAGAAAAAAATAATAATACAAGTTTTTTTTTTACACTGTTACTATTTTCCATAATCATAAATAAATAATTTATACATTCTTTAAATGTTTTATCAACAACATTTAATTAAGTTGATGAACTTAAAATTTAATAGATATCATTTTGTCATCAATTAATACAAGAAAGTTTTATGTAAAATATCCTAAAATGTAGCATATGTAAATAAACAAACGTTAACAATTAAAATGCTACTTCACCTAAGTATTTCTGCTATTTATATTATAATGTACTAATATGCATTGCATTTACTATTAGCATTACTCCAATGTCAAATAATGTATAAACTGATATAGCTTTGTAATATAATAATAATTATTGATTATAATTATTTATTTCATTCTAATGTAATTTCATACTACATGTCTTACCAAAATATGCAATACGTATATGTTCTTTTAAAATAATCTTTAAAATTATTCAACAATTACCAATTTTATAAGGTATTATATTAAATAAAATTCTATGATTCTTTTCTAGTTAAACTATTACTCTTCTTAACTTGTTATTCCTATTCCTCCCTAATAAACTTCTATCTACAAATATCATTTTAACCTTATTCAACTTCAGAAAACAGATGACCAATTTTTAAAATAATGACTATCCAAACTCTCTTATACCTCATCATTTATATCCGATAAACCATCAATCAAAATATAAACTTCTATGTAAAATTAACTTAACTTATCTAATAAAATAAAACAAAATATTGATTTTATATCTCTTACTAACTTGAAAAGAAAAATAATAACTTATACTAATATAATAAATCTCATTCCTAATATTATAACAGAAACATTAAAATTTATCCACGAAAGAATCATATAATTGTTTCTAGATTTCTCATATTACGTTGTATTAAATTTACATCATAAATTCAAAGTATGCATATTAAAATAAAACTGTTATTACTAATCTTATGCGTGTATATTATTTAAATATTTATACATTCATTCAACAATCAAATAATATTTGGTTGATCTAAAGAAAACATATCAAAATACATCAAATTATTATTATTATATAATTTTTACCATAAATGATACTCTAATGTACAGTCCGCCATACGATGTCCTCCAGGATTATAGTTTTACAAAAATAATTTCACATTTACACTCAACAATTATTCTTTTAAATATTACGTGTCGTATAATTATAAAAAATAAACTTGATGCAATGAAATGTTATATTAATATTTAGTTATTTTTTAAAATGTAAATGTACCTTTCCTATCTTTAACAAATCAATAATTAATTAAATATTTATGTTAGTTAATAAATAAAAACATATTACATAAAATCCAACGGTGTCTTCTTTCACCCATAATTGTTCTTTTTCCTAGGCACAAACTTTCACAATACATTACTTCCTTTTCCGGTACATCACGTGTTTTAAAAGTTTTTATGAAAAATGAAAACGTTCTTTTTTTAAAAAAAAATAAAATAAAAGTCAGTTCCACCATAAACAAAATAAAATTAAAATAGTTTATAGGATCCGGATTCATTTCTTTAAGAAAAATTATTTAAAAGTTATTATCTTTAGAATTAGTCAATAGTTTATGAATTCTTATTTAATTATTCTAAATTGACTTGGATATCCACGTATATTTTATTTGTGCATTCCTTAATAAAATAATTTAGGTAAGATTAATTTTTTTTAATTCTTCTGTACGACCAGCGTTCAGACTTTAATAATATAATAATTTTACTTATAGGTATTTCTTGGCCAATTAAACTTCCAATTTATTTGCCTTTTTAAAACTGTCAAAATTTAGTCTTTTAAACCACAAAGACTTCACAAGGCAAGTATTTATACAATTACTATTAATTTCCATATCTTTACTAAGATATATACTTAAATTTATAATTTACAAATACTTTCTTCATAAAGAAGTATTTCTCTTTCTTTAAAATATTTGTCTTTATAAAAATTAATTACAATTAACTTTTAAATTTATATAATGTCCTACATATTACTTTTATCCATCTAGTAATTCTCCTAGTTAATCCAGCGTTTGTTATATTTTTAGTATAAAGTCTCCAATACATTTTATCCTTATATGATGTCTTCATGACTATTTGATAGTAAATTGAGCTTCGATAGAGACGATCAATAGGAAACTATAATTAAATTAGCACTGCATATTTGACGGTAAAACTATTTATAAATTATTTTAAAACCACTCTCTTATAATTTTAAAATGACTACGAGAGCGTCTATAATTTTACTTAGCTATCTCTAATAGCACACTTTACTTTTAAAAATTACAATCATAATCCCCTCCGAACAATTGAACCTTGGTTTTATACCGGAATCAACTCCCCACTTGATTGGTAAATTAAACAATCAACTTGCTAGCTTATTTACATATTTTACCAACAATACAGAATTAAAAATAAATAATGACTTATTTAATATTTATTATTTATTACATTATTAAATTCTTAAATTAATCTTTATCATTTATTTAAATCCATTAAACATTTTTTTAAAATATACTTTCTTACTTTATTTCACTTTTAACTTTTATAAGATTATTTTTTATAAACAAACTAAGTCTATTTTTATTCGTTATGTTTTTAAGCAGTATTTTAAAAATTAGATTTAATGTTTCACATTAATTATCTTTATTTTTATCTCGTGATAGCCAATATAATACTTATAATTTTTTATAACAGAATTTTAAAATAGTTTTGGCAACTTTACTAAAAAAAACTCACAAGCATGTGTGTATGTGTCTAACTAACATCTGTTTTACAACACAGATACAAACGCTTGTAATAATCTAAAAATAAACTAACAATTTCATTTTTAAAAATAAATATTTTTTTAAAATAAACAATATATTATAACAACTTTTAAGATAATAATTCGATATTATTAAAATCAAATATTAATCTTCTATTATGTACTACTAATTATTACAATATTTATATACATCTATTAAATATTAATCTTTATCAACAATAAATATATGCATTTAATTTTAACTTGTCTTTTTTTAAAACTTTTAACTTTGAACATTTATTTATTAAATTTTTAATGCAGTATTAATTATGGCCAGTTTTCCCAACCACATACTATTATCATCTTTATTGAAACGTCTCTCTCAAACATCAGCACAATTTTCACATATCAAACACTCATAAATTATTTGAATTACACTTTTTGAAAGATTGTTATTAACAAAATTAATATTATATAGCTAAATATATCTTAAATTTAAAATTTTTTAAACAGATTGATACAACAATTTATGGAGACCCATACAAAAGGGCACAATATATATATTACACTATATTTATATGTAGGTGTATATACAGATTGTAATGGGGGGAAAAGTTGTTGATTGGACAAAGGGATCCCTTCTTTTTCTATATTTAAGCAGTCAACTATATGTTTAAAACTTACCATGATGATAATAAATCTTAACGGAAGTATGATCATTTTAAGTACAAATAATATTGATTTAAATAGTCAGAATAAAAGCAAGGTTGAATTAGCTACAGAGCTAGATTCTCATGAACACATGGCAAATATATATATAGCAAATGTTTTCTTTGCACAAAATATTGATGATGTTAATAGTAACACAATATGTCGAACTAAGATGTCAACCCTTAATGGAGTTTCTCCTTGATTAAATGAAAGGAGGCATTCTGTCTATCAAACTTTCTGTTATCTTTTCAAATATATATACAGAAATAACAAACTAGAGCAATAATGGCGAACCTATGATCCGTGAGTCAGACACTTACCCACGCAGGCTTTTAAATGACCCACATGTTGATTTTTATAAACTTACTTTTTATATCATAAAAGAGAGAACAGACAATCAAAAATATTAAAAAAAAAAAAGTATATATATCTAATGTCGAATTTATTAAAAAATATTTCCAAGTGAACATTGGCTAGCTGATTTTCTATCGTATCACTGCACCTGTGTATGATATGCATGGTCGTAAAACGTTGTGTTTCGTTCTTTTGTCACGAAGCATGTATGACTCATGACAGTTAGTCATAAACTTGACGTGCATCCATATTCATTGCATCGTAGAACGGAGAGATGTACCAGATCGGGGATGTAATAATGCTGAACTAAATGCCAGCCTTGTCATACGCATCTAGAAGTGTTTAATAATTCAATAAAGTTTCTGATCTACACATGTATGTATATCAAGTATGTTAATAAGAAATTTCTTTTCAAATTATTGTATTCTAAATATAAATATTTTTAGTTATAGCCCTGTGGTATGTTTGCGGTTAAAAAAATAAAAACAAACTATACAAGTTCCAGACCATATCAAACAAAATGGTTTGATAAATATGGTGTGACTGAAAAGAATAAAATGACTATGTGTGTAATTTGTAATGAAAAAGTCACTTCATGTACATACAATGTAAAAAGACATTTTGAAAAGTTGCATTCTAATCTCGACCTTTCAACAGATGAAAAAAGAACATATTTTTTACAAAAGAAAAAAGAAAATCATTCACAAACCAGCGTTTTAAAAACTTTTTTGATTCCAAAGAATAACATTACAGCTGCTAGTTTTCAAGTTGCCCATTGCATTGCTCACTATGGTAAAACTCTTTCAGGAGAGTTTGTAAAACAAGTGTTTTTAGAATGTAGTGCTACTTTGTTTGCAGATTTTAAAGAAAAAGACTTGATTATAAAGCATATAAATGAGTTACCAATAAGTCGCAATACAATTAAAGATCGAGTAATAGAATTAAAAAGAAATATTTATTCTCAAATACATAACGACTTAAATTATGCAGAAATGTATTCAATTGCTTTAGATGAGAGTAATGATGTAAATGGTTATGCACAATTAGCTGTTTTTACTCAATATAAATCAGGCAATATAATGAAAGAAGAGCTAATGAAACTAATAACGTTGAAAGGGAAGTGTACCGATCTTGATATTTTTAAAGAATTTGATATTGCATTTAAAGAACTGGATATGGACTTACAGAAAATTGTTTCTGTAACAACAGACGGTGCACCCAGTATGGTGAGGAAAACATTGGTTTTATTCAGTATCTTAAGCAAAATATTACACATTCTCTGATTGAACTTCATTATATAATACACCAACAAATTCTACGTGCGAAGCAAGGTTTAAAAACATTTCCCAATGTAATGCCAGTTATAATAAAAGTCATCAACATTATAAACACAAGAGGTCTTAATAAACGACAATTTGCACAATTATTAGAGGAAATTGAGTGCCAGTATTCAAGGAATTTGACATACAACAATGTTCAATGGCTCAGTTGCGGTCAAGTTCTTAATCGGTTTGTCATTTTATTAGAAGAAATTAAGCACTTTTTGAAGGAAAAAAACAATAGTTTTGACCAATTTTCAAATATAGATTGGTTAAATGATTTAATGTTTTTATGCGACATCACTCAGCATTTTAATGAACTGAATAAAAAACTTCAAAAAAATGGACAAATTGTTTAAATGATGTTTGAAAATATTAAAATATTTATGACAAAACTTGACATTTTTACTAAGAATTTGGAAATGAAAATCATAAAATATTTTCCTCAATTACAAAAATATTTTTAAAACACAATAATTTTTGAAAATACACTTAACGTTCAAGAAAATGCAATTAAAAAATATTTAATGATTATACAGGAAATAAAACAAGCTTTTGAGAAGAGATTTAATCAATTTAAAAGTTTGGAAAATACATTTCATTTTATTTTATATCCATACAAAATGGAATTCGAAACAATGGAGTTAACCAAATTTATGTGGCTAGGTATCCATGATTTAAAAATGGAATTATTTGAATTTCAAAGCAGTATAATGTGGAAAAATAAATTTAAAAACTTGATTTCTGAGTGTCGATAATAATGATCCCACACTAAAAATTGAAAATATTATATTAAATGTATGGGATGCTTTACCAAATAATTTTATATAAATGAAGAAACTTGCTAATGCTCTTTTAACGATGTTTGGATCCACATATTCGTGTGTAAAATTATTTTCTCACATTACCGCTATGAATATGAGGCAAATGGCCTCGAAAGCGCTTAGCGTATAGTAATTTTTGGAATCTTTATAGCTTCTTGTTCAAGTGTTTCATAAGCTTTTTAATTTGTATATTCAATGAATTTTGTAAAATCTACTAATAGAAATAAACTTGGAAATGAATTGACTGTGAAATGTGTTCAAATAATGAATATGGAATATGAACCTAATATTAGGAAACTAGCTGAAAATAAACAACAACAGATTTCTCATTAAATACACTTCAACTTTATTATAAATACACATACCTGTAACTATATGTATAAATAAATAATATTTCATAATATATATGTGATTTTCTTTATTCCTTGTTCATTCAAATACTCAGTGCAGGGGTGACTGCTGACTGGGCATGATGTCACCTGGTGTGGTAATTCATGATATCACCCCATTTATATCAATTTTTTGACGTCGACCTTTATTTTTTGCTTTTCACTTGCAAAAGTAAAAGTTGTAAAACAAAAAGGAAATGTAAACTTTTTAGAGGATTTTAATTAAAAGTGAGAACCAAAAAACCATCCTCCCCTCCCCCTTTCCAAGTAACGCCACTAACTTAGTGGCCCACGAGCTAGTACTAAAAAAAATAATGAACAAAATTTGATCCACTTCTCAAAAAGGTTCGCCTTCACTGAACTCGAGTAAAAAAAAGACTCAGATATCAAGATATAATATATATTATTTAATAAATCAATAATTAATAGAGATTCATAAAAATAATTAACAAATACAATAATAAAGAGATTAATAACAATTCATAAAACAATTACTTAGATAATAATCTACACAATATTTTAGTTTAGATTAAAAAATGATTATGATGATGTTTTTAAGGCAAAATAAAGTAGACATGAGCTTTGTTTTATTGAAAACAAAATGATTACTTTTTTAAATGATTCCATTTGAATGCATAGAATTCTTTACTAAACTAAAAGTAAAAAAAAAAATGAAGTAAGAGTAGATAAAATAACTTTCTTTTAAAACTTTTATTTGATTTTCATCTGTGCATTATGTAAACAACATGCATTTACTCTACATACAAAGATATTTATAACAATAAAAAAATACTAAATCATTAATATAATTAAAACCACCAAACATCACATGATCACCATTTTTTATGCTTGCTCATAAGTGGATAGTTTTGCCTGCATTAATATAATTATTAGAAATTTAAAAATTTCTATTTAATTTTACAAGGACAGATTTAAATAAATTTATGTTATACCTATAAATAATGTGATGGCAGATGTATCTGATTAAACTGGAAAATATTCTTTTTACAAAGACTCGTAGAAGTGTTAGTTTATCTCTGTAGATTTTCTTAGTACTCAATTTTAATATGACTTAGTTATTTGCTGACATGAAATTTATAATTTCCCAGAGCAAGTAATTGATAGTCTATGGTTTTGGCTAATGAAGCTTAAGAGTCATTTTTCCAAAGCAAACAGGTTTATCCACAACAAATTCATTATGAAAAAACAGTTAACCTTTCAAGCATGGGCAGCTAAGACAGATGTTTTGCTTTCTCTAGATTTGCATAGCTTTGATTCAACAATATATTCAGAGAATAGAAAATTATTAATAGTAACTGAAAGCAACTTTCTCTTTTAATTAAAATAATTTGAATTATTCTACTTTTTATATTTTCTGAAAAACATATTTTACTCCGCTAAGCAAAAAGTGTTTTTCTCCAAATATTTTTCACATAATTATTTTATTTTCCAAAATCACTAATTAGATAATTATAATCTTTACACAATCTTTCATTTTAATTAAACTAAGAGTTTATCAAAAAATGCACAATTAAAAAACACAATTTAAAAGAACTTTGTTTTCTATTTTGAATTAAAATTATTTAAATATATTATATAAAGAAAATATCTAATATGAAGTTTAAATACAAGCCAATATGATAATAACATGAAAAGCTAAAACCTTCAACAGAAGCGCCTTAAAAATGCTTACATGACAGCCAATCAGATGTAATAATGACTGCATGTGCAACTCTCAATTCAAAAGCACAAGCCAGAATACGAGAAAAAGATGGGACCCAATCATGATTTTACTTCATCTTGTCAAAACCCCAACAAGAAATTATTCTAGTTATAAAGTTTTCTTTTTTAAATATATATGTAAACTAAATGTCATAATATATATATATACACAACCGTAGATCTTATAATATATATAGATTGGAAAGCAGGATGATGTTTAAGCACCAAAGTAACAAAATGAACATAATCCTACTGAATTAAAAAGATTTTTATTTTATTTTTCCTATGTGACAAATGATCAAAAAATCTTTAACTTGGGAGTTTGCCATTCTCACAAATTTTGCATAATTGTGTAGCATTTTGCAGTATAAAACCTAGTTCAAATTACTATATCCATCATCTTGGTTTGAATTCAAAACATCAAAGTGCATTTATAAAAAACTTTTCAGCACATGGCTCCGCATTCTTTTCCTAACATGGCTTTCCACCAACTTTTATCTATCAAAGTTATGTGTTTAAAATATAAGTAAAAAATTTGACTCAATATAATTTATATATTCATAGTATCACAAAAATGCAAATATTATAATGCCTTAACTATTTCTTTCATCACTACAACATATCTAATGCAAAATTAATATATTTTTTATACCAACCTTGCCAGAAGATAAAATTCTTGGACTCGGCATAGCAAGCAGATATTGGTGGATGGTGACTAACCTATATTTTAAATTTTATTTTGAAAAAATTAATATAAAATTGAATAAAAATTTAATTATGAAAATTATAATTATTTTAATTAAAAGACTATTTACTGCTAATAACATATAAGGTATTTTTAATTAAATCAAAAGTTAAACAAGCTAAAAGAAAAAACTAAAATCAATCAACATTTAATAAAAAATAAAATAAGTATTAATGAAACATACATAAAAAATACGAACTGGATTAGAAACAATTATGTTTACAAACATTATTTTTATGCTAATATTTTTAATATTTTTCTATATTATGTATAACAAAATATTAAAAGATATGGATATAGAATGAATTTTAAAATGGTTTTAAAATGTTAAAAAGTAAGTGTAAAGATAAAATGTATTATTATTTTATTCTTTTAAAATAAATAATATTTTTTTAAAACAAAAATATTATTATGCGAAGCAACAATTTCTAAAATGGCTGCGTTCCAAGAAACTGTGAGAATTGTAACACACTTGATCATCATATTTTTACTGTATAGAAGTCAAAAATCTTGTGAGAATTTTTAAGTTAATATCATGCATTTCATGGAGTAAAAAACCCTCCAGGATGCTTTCCCTGACCTTTTCAGGATTGTAGCTGAGTACAGAGCTGTAAACAAAGAAGTGCTTTAAAATTAACATTGATTCTACTGATCTATTCATCACTATTGAAAGCTGAAAAAATATTTGACAATTACTTAATAAAAAAGAAAAAATAGTCATCTAAAATGATTATCCCATAGAAATGTACTTCTATAATTTAATTTGTGAATCTACCTATTTTAAATGCTCAGAAGAAAATTGCAATAGAAACTTTCCTAGAAGAAATGCCACGGAATAAACCAAAAGAAGCTAAAATATTATACTGCCAGCAGATATTAAAATTTAATGATTAATGGCCATGTTCCCGCATTTACAGATACAAAATATATATGTGAGCTCATAAAGATATTAAAGTAAATTAAAGGAGCTTTCTATAGTTATCCTCAAAGAGATTTTAAGTTGCATTTTTTTCCTCTCGCGTGTGATAGCTATATAATTTTCTTAATTGAAAATATGTAAATACATTTTTCATTATCATTATTATCACATAATTCTATTCTTTAATTAAAATTATTGTTGGTGTTAATAAATTTCTTGTTTGTCATTTTTCATCTGAACCAAGTTGATTATTTATTTTGTTAATGCAATAAATTATTAGGTGGAGGGGATAATGATCAGGAAATATTATTGACTGGGTATGGAAACTTGTTTTTATGAAAGTTCAATTGCTTGTGACTAATACTGACTTGTCAATTAAAAATAAATTGTATGTAGTCACTCCACCATGTACACAGTCACCCATTAGTTATCATTAAACTCCCTAGATGAAAATTAATTTTCTGAATATTGTACTTTTTTTATGGTTATCTGGATTCAATACCAATTAAAAAAGGGCACTTTACCATTACATTTGAGAGTTCAAGATTATCTTGGTTAAAACAAACAGGGATTGAACCCAGTTTAGTTTTAAAATAAATATATTTTTTATTATTAGAATTTGGAAAATATAAATTGGTCATTAAAATATGGGATATAAATATTTAGTTGCATGATAAATATAATCATTTATTTTATCATACATAAAACTCAATCAATAAACCCATAAATGTCTTAGACAAAAATAGTGATAGAGAATAGATTGGTAGAGATAATAGTAATATGCAAATAAATAAAATAAGGCATTAAATTTAAAATAACTTGCAGTTTTAGAAAGGTTGCAACATAGAAAAAGGAGACCTGAACCCCAAATAAACACCATTAGGTACAAAAAACCATGGTTAGAAGGAAGACCTGAAGGTCAAACTTCATGGATAGCTACCTGAAAAAGGTCAACATGTAGTGCCACTAGTACCAATAGAACAAAGATAATTCATAAGACTGGAAGTGGAATTAATTTTAATAATAGAGAATATTATCACCAATCAGATTATGAAGTTCAGTCACCCATTAGGGAAATAAATCGTGCCCCTGATGCTGATATAAACAAAAAGAATAAGGATAAAGCAGAAATTGAGGAAAGAAGAATATATTTTGCAGAGATAGGGGATGAGTTTGTTGAAGTTTAATCCTTCTATCAATAAGGATTGTTTCTTAGTTAATAACTCTGGACTTGTGGATAGGTACTTAGTAGAGGAGAATGGACAAATTATTTATAAAGTACACACTACAAAGTAGATCTTACTGAGCATCTGAAAAAAATAACTAGTTTTGAAAAAAATGTATTGTACTGTTCAAATATTAAAACAATAGTTGATAAAAAAAAGTCATGGCAAATGAATTAGATATAATAATGATATTCCATTCAATAGTGAAAGACTGTTAAACAAAAAAAAAATAGAAATACTGTCTTGATACACTAAATATTTAATAGAAGTTTCAGAATCATTTGTGCCACATTTAAATCAGGCTAATATACAAGTTTCATACTCTACTTTCCAACAATGTCAATAAATGAATAGTTAAAGAAAAACGCCAGAGTTCAGATTTAAATGATATCCCCCTATTCTTTGCATTGTTGATAAAACATATAAAGGAAAACACTACATAGTTTGAAACTAAAATTAATTTTATGAGTTTGTTGAAATTTGATTATGTTGTTTTCTGTATTGGTGATGAATGGAGTGTTTCATTGTTTTGAGGTTGTCATGTTTATTTGATACTTTGTGGTTCTTATTTCAGCATTGTTCCCAACCATATTATTTTTGTATTTATCAGCCTCTATGTCTCCAAACTGAGCTAGGCATAGTCTTAAATTTGTCAGCCTCTAAGTCTCAAATATGAGCCAGGCATATTTTAAATATTTGTCAGCCTCTAAGTCTCATAGTAGAGCAAGGATTTATTTAAATGCATTGTTCTTTATTTGATTTGGTTGATATTATATTTGTGCTCGAGATAGCTCTCTGGTATTCATATTGTATAATACACTCATTGTCAGTGGGAGATTTCCTGGTTCATCTCAACATTGCAGGCAGATGATCAGGTCCAATAAATAAATTGAAATTGAATTAATGAAGCAGGTTTTTGTATATGAATACCAATGTACTTTGTTATGTTCACATACTAGCTTGTAAGTTTGTTGCTAAAGAAGTACGGCTAAGCGTGACATTATTGTAAAATTGAAAGAAATTGTCCTTTTTTATAGAAATAAAATCAAGCAATATTTATGGCTAAAACTACTCTATTTCATTCCTAAATGGAAGAGGTGAAAATGTAACCCTCATGACTGAGTTTACAGGCATTGCTTTTATGCTAATATTTTAAATATTTTTCTTTATTATGTATATCATAATATTAAAAGATATGGATGCAGGATAAATTTTAACATGGATTTTAAAATGTTAAAAAATAAGTGTAAAGATAAAATATTTATTATTTTATTCTTTTAAAATAAAGAATATTTTTTATACAAAAACATTGCAATGGGAACCAACTGAAGTTTTCTAAATCATCTGCTTTCCGAGAGACAACGGGAAGAATTGTAATACAGTTCTTCTTCCAATTCTTGCAATCATCCTTCACTATCTGCAGTTGTAGTACTTAAATAAAAAGTTATCAAATGACAGCCTAGGTCTGCAATCAGAGGATTCTTAGCACCCTCCGCTTTCAGCTATCAATCGCTGCCTTGGCTGGTGATTTTATAGCCTACTGGAATAAGCCCATGATTTATTTTTATCTGTCATGATTGTATATATCTATTAGAAAAAATTTTTCATTCACACACATTCATTCTGCCTTATCAAGCAACTGAGAAGAAAGACCATGGGTGTTTCTTGATCTTAAACTCAGAGGTAAAAAGCCAATAAACTCACCATTCAGGCTAATGCATGTTGGTTAGCAGCCCATCCATGTTCGCATACTATATGAATAATCATATAATAATAACAGCAGCAACAACAAGAACTTATGGAGTGGATATTAGAAATTTGCCCTGCTCAGTTACTTTAAGGCCTCCAAAAAGAATCAAAGGGTCTCCTTTCAGTTACTAGCAAACTCCTTTTTGCAGCCCATGTTTGTATATATATTTACATATATAAAAATATATATTTATATATGTATTTGTACAACATATAATGCAATTTATTATGATGAGTTTCGTACCAACTGCACTACAAGATTGGTGAAAACATAGTCAAAGATTCTAAGATTATGAAGCAGATTTCAATATAATTATTAAAATATATTAAGACTATTTGTAAAAGTATCTTATAAGATACATAAAAAAATATACAAAAAACTTTTCAATACACGTGCCCCTTGGCCCACAACAATGTGGTAATCTGTAGAATATACATCATTGCCACAAATATGAATGTAAAGATTCTTATAGTATTTTTTTAATTTTTTATTTATTTATGATTTTATTAAAGAAAAACAATAATGCAACATACCAATAAGACAATATTGACTTATCATTTTCAATTATTATCTCCTGCAAGAATAAAGTCTGTTTGAGTTTAATCAAGTTTCTTGCCTTATAGTTTGTCTTCTCTTACTTACGCATTTCCCTGACTATCAATTATAGCAGCCTTTTTTTTTTTTGATAAATATACAGCTTCCAGAGCATACAATTTTTTTTTTTTTTTCCAAATATCTATTACTGAATATGTGTTAGTTGTTAAATTTTAAAAAATTATTATAAATTCCATTCAGAAACTTTATTTCAATTTTTTTTTTAATTATATTATAACATGGATATGACAAGATGCTCTGAATATTGTCATATTTTGTTTTAATTCAACCTATTTCTTTTTTGACAGTAGCATTTTTGCAAAATTTGTACGATGATCAAAATTTGGGACTTTCCTTTGATAGAACATCATGCATTGGAGTATTTCCAAAGGTACAAGATCTCCAGAAAAGTGTGCATTAACGATCAACAGAATATCTATTCGTAAAAGAACATGGTTCGAGGGCACCAAAGTTCCATTTCTTATTGTACTCAGATTTATTTACAACTGGTGTAGAGATTTAACATCCATTAAATGAGGAAAAGAACAATTGGATTTGTCCAACATCAGAGTCATAGATTGAAGCAACTACCTGAGAGATGTTTGCACATCTAGCCTTTTATTATCTCAGGTGTTGTGCAAAATCAAAGGGCTTAACAAAATTGTCAAAATCAACAAAACTCATTTTTCTATTAATAACTTAATACAAAAAAATAATAAATAAAGTGTAAATGTTCTAATTAATTTTTTTAAAATAATACTAATAAAAAAATATATATAAATATTAAATATATTTCCTATCAGCCAATTTTTTATAGATTTATTGTATGCCCCTGAAACTGTATAATTATGAGAAATACTGGCTGCCAAGCTTGGTAAACAGGAGAATGCACAAGTATCTGTCCTTTTTTCACCCATCTATCTCACATGCAGTCACTTTCTAGGTTTCTTATAATTTTTTCTAGTCCAATTTAAAACATCAATTAGCTATCTACTATCATTTTTCTTACCAACCTCCCAACCAATTTCTATTTCAGTCTTTTAATTATTAAGTCAAATACCCTGTTGAATAGTAAGTTAAAGTACCGTCTAAGTTGTATCAATTCTTCAATGTGGATTTAAATTATATTGATAATTTATGATTAATTAATTAACATATGCTTATATATATATATGTGTGTGTGTGTGTGTAAAGAATTTTCTTATGAAAGGAAAAAAAAATTAAATTAAATTACAGAAAAGATCAAATCTAGTAGAGAAGTACGGTAGATTTAGTTTAACATTCGTTTCTTATTATTAAATAAATAAGCAACAATATTTAAAATAATAATACTATAAATAATAACCACATTGTCAGATCACCTGTTCTGCAATGAAGCGGAATCCTTTGTCTTCCCGGATGCATTCGTAGGTCTCTCCTAGAAGTGGGTTAAAAGGTTTGTGACCTGCTCGAAAGTATGTCGCCCCATAAGCAGACACAGCAAATGCTACAATAAAAACCTAAAAAAAAAAGACTATATGTAAACATATATTTATGCATGAATTATACACCCTTTTCTGTGAATCGTTATTTATAAAATACAGTAAAATGTACTAACGTTCAAAAATGTGAACAATTTTAAACAAATTATTTTAAAAGTTATCAAAAATTAAACTTAGCTAATATTTTCAAACATTTAAACTAAGACTCAACTACATGCTTCATGCATCCACATGGTACATAAAAATATGTAGCTAATTCAAACTAACATACCATCCTTTCAATAGGATCATCTGTTTCTGCGGCTTTATCTAATAATTCACTATACTCCAGTTCCTCACAGAGGCGCTAAAAAAAATTTAAAAAAATAATAATAATTCATTCTATTGCATTTCTAATAATTTTTAACACATTTATTTTAGCAGACATATATTTACAAACTATTTTTTTTTTTAAAAAATGCATATGTAATTAATTAACAACCAAATTATAAAAAAAATGTGTATGAAGTACTTATTAAGTTTTTTTTTATTATTATTTGCTTATATATATATATATGTGTGTATTTTTATTGAAATATATTCTCTAGAGATATATTTAAGCACATCCTTAGCAATAAGAATTCCACTTTTTATAGATATGAAAAAACTGAGGAATAATTTATAATTATTTGAATCAAGAAATCATACTAATGGTTTGGAAAAGCTGTAAAAAGCAGAACTGAAAATAAAACAGAAAACCAAAGGCATATAATTTTTATTAATCATTCATTAGACTAGAGATTATCCACTTAATGAATAATATTTTTGCAGTATCACTAAATGGATAATCTCTAATCTAACAAATGATTAATAAAAACTATTAATATACTTCCACCAAGTGGTTTGTGTCAAAGATGTGAGGGCATTAAGTTTGACTACTTATCAATTAAATTTTAGTAATTGTTTATCTATATACACTAAACAGTGATAAAGATATGTATAAGAGGTTGTCTGAACCAACTTATGAGGACTGGTTCAGCACAAAATGTGTATCTTGGGGATCATACATCTTTTTCACATATCTTTATGCATGTTTATGTTTACACCCCTCTATAGGATATTAAAAACAGATAAAAAACAAGTCCCTACTTGTGTGAGAGTGATGTAGTGAAAATAACATTGCAGAAATATTACAAATAATTTCCTTTTGCTGCTTTCATTTAAATAAGTTTTGTAATACTTGTAAGAGAGTGTGTACTAATAATGTTTCTCATACAAAAAACTATAATGTATTATAAAAATATGACATTGGATATATTATATAGATAAAAGTGCCATTAAGTAGGCATCTCTAACAGCTCCTACCCTTTCTCCAAGAATAATTAATAAAACAGAAGGCATTACTCACCAGAATTTCAATCATTTGATGAGTATTTTTGCTTCATTGTTTATTATTCTCTGGATAAGAATAGCTACATGTTGGATATTTGGGGAGGAAGGGATATATGTCTGAAGCAATCTATTTTTGAGTTTTACTTGGCCTGAGTTGAACATGGCACATGGATGTGTGACTAATACATAAATTCCCTTACTTAGGTCCGGTCCCAACAAAAGCGAGGCCCAGTACAAAGTTGACTTGTGGGGTCTTGAACCTAATTTCGTACTACAATTAATTTATTGCATTTTTCTATTTATTACATTGTAAAAATTGGTGTAGTAAGGAGTACATGAAAATGATAAATAATTAAATTATTTTAATAATATTCACACCAAAAATCATTAATAAATTAAATAACAAAAATAATTGTTTCATATAACTTATAAAATACAATTTTGTATTATGCTATTTACTGGAATAAAGTTATAACATGTGATTTTTGTTTAATTTTCTTAAATGTTTTATAGCAAATTTGTTGATAATATACTCATAATTTAGTTTTTTGATTAATTCAGATACAATAGATAAAATGGCTAAGGAGGTAAAATATTCTTGACTAATGCTAGATCTCAAGTAATTTTTTATTACTTTCAATCTTGAAAAAGATTTTTCTGCAGATGCAATGATAACTGGTAAGGTTAAATTTGGATACAATTCAAATAAATTATTTTTAAATAAATATTGTAGTATTTGTAATATTGTGATCCTGGGAGGCAAAACTTGATGACAAATTTTGATTTCATTAAATAAATCAATGCAATCATTATCATCTTGGAATGTCACATTTAAGTCTTTGCAACATATAAGAAGAACATATTAAAAGCATGGTAAGCATTAATAAGAGTTAAGTTTAAATTATAAAGGCTACCTTTTCTGTATGAATGCCCAGAGCATTTACTTGAATATATATGTACAATGATACTAATTTTTAATTTCAAACAATAAAATATAAATTAATAAAATGCTTTAAAAATATAAGAATTATTGAGTATTAGAATTAAACATAATCTTTTAATTCAATGCATAAAAATAAATTTTACAAGTGTTCTTATTTGAATTCTGAAATGTAGTTTCACAACATAAATTATTATGTAATCTGATAATGATAATACATGTGTTGCAATAATGTAAATATTATTCAGCGAACAGTAAAAACAAATTAAAAGATTCTTACCTGAAGCATATTTAAAGGTTCATTAAGAGTAACAGGCATTGAGATTTTTGACAAATCTTTACCAATATTCTTACATAATAAATTCCATAAGCTAACATCTCCTGTGTCTGGTTTGGGGACTGGAAGTTTGGAACGACGACAATTGCATAGAATAGAATGCACTGCTTCATTTTCAGTGACTAAAATGTTAATTAAAGTTTAACATTAATTATTTGAAAAAAAAAAAAATCCATTTAAAATTACTAATCAAAATAAATAAACTTATGAATATTTACAAAAATAAAAAACTTGTAAAATAATATATATTTTAATAGACTGATTTAATTATATTTAAAAATGATACACAAATTAACTGAGATATATATTTTAATACAATTAAATTAAATGATTAATATGTGTGTGTGTGTGTATATATATATTGTAATTTAACAAATGAACGGTGCAGGATTATTTGAGAAAACAGCATAAAAACGACCACGGATAAATCTCTCTCCACGTCGTTTACTTCACAACTCTAAAATCTTATGTTCTTTATAATGTAATTAATGACAACAAGAACAATAATAATAATAACTATTTTAATAGAATAATCTTATTAGGCTACAATTATGGGTTTGAAACTTTTTTCTCAGTGTTCATATTATAAGCTTGAATATCTTGTGATTTAATTAAATATAGAAAACCAATACACAAAATAAGTATATCAATATTTATGTAATCAATAGTTATCATAAAAAAACATTTCATAGCATTTTAAATTTATACAGCACATGAATATATCTAAGCCTATAATTTTACGATAAACAAGCTTACAATAAATATAATTAGCTGGAATAATGCAGCAGATAGAAAGGATACATTTTATGCTAGCCACAGCATTATAAAAAATATACTTATAAATAGGAATTAATAAAACCTATGACTTATTGTAATGCAGGTGAAATGGATAAGTAAACCAAGTAAATAATAATAAAACTTTATTATTATGAGATTTTTTGGTTAATGGCAATGAAAACAAAAACTTATTTTAATAATAACAAAGATATTTATTTACAATATAAATAAAATATAACACTTAATACAATAAAAATATATAATTTTGCTTTAACAAATTGAGATAAAATATTTACACAATTTTACCATAATTATCCTTTGAAGATATTGCTACTAAATTCTTTTACATTATTTATTAAATTCTTACTATTATTATTATCCCACAAATTTTCTATTCCAACTATCTTGCACTGAAGGTAAAACAATAACTATATATGATTCTATTAAGCTAACATGATGTTGACCATCTAATGACAATGACTGGGTCTAGCACTTGTTTTTACATTATAAAGTAATATAAAGGCAAAACTCTCCATACAGTAGTGCCACCCTGTGCCAAACAGAGTAATCAATGGATGCATAAAATCCCTATCTAGTGCCTACTCATACAATATCCCCAGACTAGTTTCTGGTTTGTGACCATCATCAATTATGTGCTAATATAGAGATGGTGATCATGTGATATAAAGTAATATATTACACAAACTATAATTACACTATTCCAGTATTACTGGTACCTATGAGAGGCGATGAAATAAATACAAAATACATGTTGTAATTCAAAATTGTTTAAAATATTAAATGGAAAATAATTTTAGAATAAATATGTCTTGAAAACACATTTGAATATTTACTAATAACATAGAAATATAGGCGAGGCGGATCATAATGATATATAACTAAGTGCTCATTATTTTTATACAGGTAGTGCTGAAAAATTAATAAGCCACAATCTCTCTTTCACGAAGAGCTAAACATATGCATTAATAAGAGAAAAGATATCAATACCAATTATCAAATTAACAGCTGTCTTCGAGCAGCATGTCAATAACTAAATGAATAAGGCATAAACATAATAATAGCAATAGTAATAATATAGTTTTTCACATACACACTCTCATATGTAGAAAAAAACCCCACATAGTTTAAATTACTGTGATCCATTCACCCACCAATCATCATTATCCAGTTTGGTTTCCAAGCTCAAAAATTTTCTAGATTTTTTCATATTCATATTAGAAAACAGAATCTCAAAAAAAAAAAAAGTTTAATATCGCTAGAAAAAAATGTTTTCACTGTTCAAAAAGTATAGCAAAATAGACTGTGAAAGTGAAACTAAACTAGCATTTAACAATTGTTTTGTGTTCTTCCACACAACATTACATTGAAAAAAAAAAACTCATACATAAGTTTCATTTTTTTAATTTTGTACTACTGTAATATACTATATTACTTACATGAAATTATTAAAATTAAAAAACCAATGTTTAATAATCATAAAGACTTGTTATTTATCATAAGTGTAACAAGAGCCCAAAAAAATATATACAATATATTACAAAAACTGAATCATAGTCAACATTAAAAAAAAAAAATTTCAGCATATTGAAAATAGAAAAAAAATCGAATGCATTCTAAGTTTGCATATTTTAATCAATATTTAAGGCTTTTATTACATTGTGTATGGTGCTGACCTAAATAAACAAATACAGTAGCTGTAGTGGATTTTATGGGCATGATATGTTACTATTTTATCAACAGCAACAGCCATGTTTTTGCAATGTCGTAGCAATTTGTTGAATAGTGCAATACATTTTGATGACAGAGTTATGGGTTATTTAAGTAAAAATTAAAGGCATTAATCTTATTTACTTTATTTGGATTGCATTTTCATCATACACAATGTATTATTAATTGCATAAAATCATCCTCTCATTATTTCCAAAAATGCAATTCAAATATGATGGATAGCAGTTTCGATTTGATAGAAATTAGCATTCGTAAAGATTTTAATCCAAAATTGATCGTCTAAAATTCTTAACTGATATTTATACTGTACACAATTTAAAATTTTAATATGGACAGTACATATGACCAAAAATTATTTTTAGTTTATGCTGAATGAAATTTCTATTTTTTTCTTGGTACGACATTTTTTTTATATATATGAGATAATGTCTCTCTTGCTTTGGATATCTACAAAAGAATTACAAGATGATTTAAAATCGAGGCAGCAAAGTAAGTGTTATTTTTAAATTACATTTAGTAATTGCTGATATTAATTATATAAATCTAAAACTGTTTACCCTCTTTGCTCACTTTTCTTTTTTACTGAAAATATTTTAGACAAGTGATGGTGGCAGTTTCAATTTGACAGAAAAATTTTAATTCAAAATTAATTGATTGAATATTTTAGCTAATATATGTACTACATTCAAATATCAGCCTTTCAAGCTAATTGTGCATGCGCTTTTGCGAGTGTTAATAATAAATTAATACACCTGGGTCTCTTTTTACGCGGACTTATTTAACACGATTTTGAAGTTACACGATTCGTGTTTCACCGGAAGTCGATTTCCGATAATGCGCTATTACTTTAAATAATAAATTTCGCGCACTTATGTCATATTGAAAGTAATAGCCCATTATTGGAATTTGACTTTCATCTTAGTAATTTCAATATTTTCAGTGCTTTATAATATTAAGATTTTATGCAATAATGAAATTAAAATCATGATTTCCACATTTTATGTATATACATATTAAATTTTACAAGATTATAATGTAAATTCATTCAAACATTGTGCGTGTTAATTTTGCATTTTAAATCACATTCTGTTTTTGCCTTTTAAAAAAGAACGTAACCAATTATTATTTTCTTATTAATGACACTAATCATTAACGTGCTCTTAAATTCCAACGAGAGCTAAATGGTTGTATGTCTGGATATCGCGAGCTTCGTAAACAATTAATAAAATCATCGTCTCAAAGATTAATTACTAATTACGTTGTCACCAGAAAATCATAATAATTAAAACGTGTATAAAAAAAATGTAAATTACTGTCCTGTAAATTATGCATAAAAATATAATATTTTGAATAAAATTAAATATTATAGTTAAAAAAAGTTTGTCTTGTATCAATTTTTTTCAAATTTGAAATTTTTTATTAGTCATATTTCATTTCCTCATTTTTTTTTTTGCGCGAATTTTAAAGTAATATTACGTTGGTGCTTTGCTTTTACGTGAATTTTGAAAAATCACAGACCGCTTCCCCCCTTTTTCAATGTAAGTTACATTTATTTTTGCACGATTTCGTTTGCGCGTATTTTCTGAGGAACCTATCTATCGCATAAAACGAGACCCAGGTGTACTGTAAATTTTTCATTTTATGCTGAACGAATTTGCTATTTTTACAGTACTGTGTTGATTTACATTCATGTATTGAATGAACATTTTTATTTTTTTGCTTTTGTAATCATTAACAATGAAAATCTTTACTTTGGATATGTTATTAATGAAATACTAAATATCTCCTAAAAATACTGAATGAAAATTAAATGAAATATTGTACATTCATTAATCATATTTTAAGCTTTTAATTAAAATACTGAATGCAGCACTATGACATTGCATTTTATGAATGAAATATGTGCTGTACAATTTCAGCATAGAAGTCTCTAGTTTGCTTTTGGATGAAATGACTTTAATATCTATTCTATGGTGTCATCAGTATTGGAAAAAGGCAGCCAAAAAATAATTTTAACTTTTTTTTTAACAATCATTATACTCAGAGCAAAACTCTCCATACAGTATTGCCACCTATGCTAAACAGAGTAATCAATGGATGCCAGAAGGCTTGTGCATAAAATCCCTATCCAATGCCTACTCATCCAATATCCCCAGACTAGTTTCTGGCTTGTGGCCTTCGTCAGTGAGGAGCTTTGGATCTGAGAGCACAAGCCTTCTGGCATTCATTGATTACTCTGTTTAGCACAGGTGGCAAAACTGTATGGAGAGTTTTGCTCTGTTTATCAACAATTAATGTGCTAGTATAGGAAATGTGATCATGTGAACAATCATTATAGTGAATAATCGATTGTAAATCAACATAGTGGGTACAAATTGATGATGATTACTATTGTGAATCCTCACATAAAGGTCAAGCACTAAGAAGGGTAAAGTTGTACATATTATAATCTATACGATTTATTTTCATACATTGACACTCTGCATATTCACTTATACCAAATATGAAGGCTGATTTACCTGATACAACAATTTAAGATAGCATATCAAATATCAACCTAAAGATCTCTTAATAATAGTTGAAATAAAGTACCTATCTGTATATATATTTTTATCTTTAAATAATAATAAACCTTACACTTATATTCTTTCTTATCAACCTTTGGTAGCAAATACCCATCACAAATATTCCATAAGGCAATATATAAAAAATACTAAAGAAATAATCATACAATATAAAATGACAACCATTGAATATAAATAACGAAATTTAAATTTATAAAGACATATTCTTATGCATTAAAGTCTTTCACTTGTAAACTTAAGCAAAAGGAATTAACAGTTCTCTCTATAATAAGAATTAATTCCTTTATTAAGGAGTCCTTTTGTTTTCTTCTTGGCGGGAAAATATTGTAACAGTCTTTTCTTAGAGAATTCAAAAGAAAACATGCACATAAAAGTTCAAATTTGGAAGTTTCTTTACATTTTTCCTTTCAGCAGATGCAATTAAATTCAATAGAAAGCATATATTATCAAAGCCAGTAGCAGATTATAAATAGCTAATTGGTTAAAACAACAGGCAAAACTCTCTATACGTATTGCCTTGTGATCATGTGATGTTGATTAGCTAATTAGTTCCGTTATATGTTGCTTGCATTAGTCAATGAATATTTGAAAATGAAAAAAATTTGAAACACTTTTTCCTTAGTTGAGTGGCAAAATAAACCAACAATCAACTAGTTCTAGATGCTAAATTAATAATAATAATAAGATAATGTCTTTTATGAAGACCAAGTAAAATATATTGAATATCAAAAAAGTCTTTTTAAATATTTTTAAAGAGTAAATTTTAATATTATTTTCCTTTGTGGAATTTATATGAAGCCTTTTGAAAATATCACGTTCTGTGTCATTTTAAAAATTAATTGAAATTAACAAATAATTTGTTTTTAATTTTTTATTTTAAAGGTTAAAGTTAATAAAGATACCAATAAATTGGTTACTTATTATCATTAATATCAGTTTCAAAATTCTAAAAGACAAATATTAGACTCAAGGAATAATAACCAATAGCTTGAATTAACTAATAGGTTTTATAACAAGGCATAATTCATACTCATCTAATGTTTTATCAGCTTCCAGTAATTTTCAGTTCCTAGTGTTTTTTATCATTCCTTTAAAATAGTGGGAAAATAGCATTCCTTCACAATTATTACTCAATGCATGGTTTAACATACATTGTAGACACAGTAATATAAGAACAACTATTAGCTTCTCACTCCATCTTCATAATTTAACTTGAAAAAATAAAAACGAAAATAAAATTTAACACTAATTATTTTTCTTTCCCTCCTTTTTAATTTTAACACCAAATTTTTTTTTTTTAAACTTCAACACCAATTTTATTTTTAAAACTACTCCTTTTATACATCTGTGCATGGATATTTTATGCTGCATTATTCTCACATGGTATACCATTGTCCAATTGAATTTAAAAAAAACTAAAAGTGGGACATCACACTAGCTTAAAACTGACCTTTTTAATTATTTTAAACCTTGAATTTCTAATTAAACAAATTTCTCATCATGTGTTCAGCTAAACAGTTACTATTATCTTCAATAAAGATTATTTGACTTAATTAAGTAATATATTTATTTTAAAACACTTTTTAATTTAAAATATCTTTTATAAATATATATTACTTTCATATTTATTTAAGTTGTTGCTTAGTATTGTTACAATTACATAATGCTTTTGCTAAAACATTATCTTTTAAAATTAATCCTTTAAATTCTTACTCTTCTTTTTTTTACATATATGTTTAAATACTACACACACACATTCCAGGATGAGTACGTTATTTTAAAGTAACCAAGTAAAACAAAATTAAACTAATTAAACAAATTTATCAATTTAAAACTCTTCCTTATTGATTAACCTTAAGTTTAATCCACTAAACCTTAATCTCATTCAAGTGTTACTTCAATGACTAAAACTTTAGTTAAACAGTGTTTTAAATATTTTTTTAAAAAAGCATTTTACTTTTAAACAACTTAAAACTAAAATTTATTAAACATATTTAATAAATCGCAATTAACAAACATCTATAAAAGTTTATTTAGACAGCCACTCTAAAACAATAAATCCCAACCCAATATCTACTTCAATTTAGATCCTTAAATCCAAATTCCATGCACTTATTAATAAACTGAATTTCAGTGGTCTTCAACCTTTTCACATCTGCGGACCGGTAAAAATAAGGATAAGGTTTCGCAGACCAGCAAAAATAAGGATAATGTTTCGCGGACCAGCAAAAATAAGGATAAGGTTTTGCAGACCGGCAAAAATAAGGATAAGGTTTAATGGACCAACAAAAATAAGGATAAGGTTTCGCGGACCGGGAGAAGTCTATGAATAGATTTTCTTCAAGATGTAAACAGCTTAACCTTAGATGAGCATAATTGTTATAAATGATCAAAACAACAATGTTAAATATACAAGATGAAGTTATATATATATGTATGAAGTTTGTATAATTTAAAAACTTTTTTTTTTTAATTTTGAATTTTTTTAGAAAAGTAATAAAAAATTTAATTCGACACCCCCCCCATGAACATCTGTGATAACTAGAAAAACAAATTAATTTATGTATGATTGATTAGATTTTGTTTTCATTCTGTTTCTTTTTTTTTAATTGTGTAAAAGTGAGATGAAAAAATAAATAAAAATTGTTTATATTAATTAAAAGTTTAAACTCTTATTATTTTGTTATTACAAATGTTTCTGCTAGTCTACCGTGGACCTGTAAAAAACTTCTGCGGCCCGGCATCGGTCTGCAGACCAAGGGATGAAGACCACTGTGACTGCTTTAAATGATTATCAACAAACATGCTTAATAAACTGTTTTAGAGATAATTGAAAGCATTTAATTAAATATTTATATAACTTATTTAGAGCAAAGTTAACTGAGATCAAGTTTAGTTTTATTTAATAAAAAAAATTTTTTTTTAAAATTTATTATTAATTATATTTAAAACCTTAGGGCTTAAATACATGGTTACAATATGTAAACATTAATTATATATTGCCACATAAATATATATCTTATAAAAACTTAAAGTTTTATATATTGCAACTTGATGAAAAATCATCTAACTAATCAAAAAATATGTATTTCTAATAAAAAAAAAACCCCTGATATCATCAGCTGTTGACAGAAGCACCCCTTACAAGGATTAATTGACTTTTCATCAAAAATTGTCCTATATAAGACCCATAATCTATCAATTTCTAAAGAGGATGTAAATGTTAATAAGTCGTATATATTGAGCCGATAATTTCGACGGCTCATGTTATATTCTTTATATATGTAAAAACCATGTATATACACATATATATTAGGCATGGAATAATAAATAAATGCTGTGTATATAGAACGTTTTTTTTGGGGGGTATTATTTATCAGTTTATATATATAGTGGATTTTTGGCATTATTTATTGTTTTATTTTTAATGAGATTTTAAAAGAACAGAATAGAAAGAAGAAAAAAGGACAAAATGGTAGATTAGTTATTTGTTTAATTCGAAAGTGATATTAAAGAAATTTTTTTTTTTTTTTTAAACAATTTCGTAATTAAATTTTCTGATCTGAAAAGTGGGGGAAAGAGAGAAAAGAATTATAATTAATTCTATTGCCGTGGCTTCTAGTTAGCTGGTGTTAAAAAACTAAAAAAAAAAAAATTAAAGAAATGCAATCACTGGCTGGGAACGTGATCAGATAAAAGGACAATGGAAAAAGGACTATAAATAAGAGACAAACCTATTGTTTAAGTAATTATTAATTTTTTTTTTTAATAACAGAGGAGAACTATTTGAGAATGAAAATAAAATGTTAGAAGGCTAAACAACTAAAATCCGTCCCCAGCCAGGACACTAGCCGATTCCTGGATTTCATCACCGAGAAACCACCGAAGATAAAGCAAAGCTAGCCGGAGGACAAAATGCATTACTGTGAATCAACTCCCAAAGGATCCCAAGGAACATGTATGGACACTGATCGATCAGGGTAATATAAACTTTGTTTTTTTTTTAAAATTGAACTATTGATTGCTAATCCATAAAAACACATCTGATTAGGATTGTATTGAATCAGCCATGAACTATAAGCTGCGACAATAGAAGGGGTTTTGTCATATATAAATTTATAAAGCTTATAATAACAATGTTCAATTTGTTTATATTGTTTTGTTAAATTATGTTTGTTTGTTTTTTGTTTTGAGGGTTTTGCAAATAACTTTTGACGAAATTCAAGACTATAGGGGAGATTAAAAATGATTTAAGAAAGCAAATAAAAAGTTTAAGGGTGGAGTAAATATTGAAAGAGAGGGTAGGGGTTTAGTGAAATAACTGACTTCTAATAGTAAGCCGCTTAGCCCCTGTAGCAGTCAAGATTCAGACTGGTCTGGGACACTTATATAAGTAAGAGCGCATGTTCCTTCGAGAATGAAATATATATATATATATTACTCTTCACCTGTGTGTTTTTTTTTATTTATATTAAAAAAAGAGAGAGAGAAAAAGAACGATAATGTTAGGCATGTTGAGGGATTACTAAGGATGTATTTCTATCAGGAGTCTTGAATAAAAGTAAAGTAAAACTTATAATAAAGCTTATTATTATTTGAAACATATGTAAGTGTTCGAGTATTCCTTTAGCGTTTGCATGTGATAATAAAACATATGACCGTAGCGTATACACGCATATAAAAAAATGGGATTGCAAAGGGGTGGTTAGCTGGATCTATAATACGTATAAAAATTAACAGCCGCGATCTAAGATTCTTCTAATTTCGTGGCTCTAGGTTATTCCCTAGTGGCACCTTCGTATGATACGATTCTAGCTGAAATCAAAAAAATTTTTTTGATTCCTAGCCTACAAACTTTTAGATACGAAAAGTATGGCACAGAGGGGTGAGAGAAGAAAAGATAGAAAATGGCGTACCCAACATTTTGGGGCCTACGAGAATAATAAATGGCCAGAGATAAGAGTTGTGAGATAGACAAGGTGGTTTATTTTTTTAGATGAGATCAGAGTTGGTGTCTTGGTTGGAGGAGGGTTTTATGATCTAAGAAGTAATTTTGTTTAGATAATAAATAACTGGAGAAAAAAATGCGAGATAGAATAGAAATAAAAATTTTTGAAGGAAAAGAAGAGGAGACTTTATTTGAACACATTGAGAGCCTAGAAGAGTATTTCAAAATATACAAAGTAGGTGAGAAAGAAAAAATAATAATAGCAAGTAACCATTTGATAGGCCTAGCACGAGAATGGTGGAAAACTATATATAAGAGGCTGGACAATTTAAAAAAATACGTTAAAGAGTTAATGTGTAGATTTTGGAGCATAGAAAGGCAAGAAAAACTGTGAAGGAATGTAGAAAGAGAAAAATATAGGAAAGAGGAGGGGATGATGTATAGACAGTTTTTTTTTAAACAAATAACGAAGTTAAAAAAGGTAATCGAATACCTGATCTCGGAATATCAGATGATGAGTATAGTAAAGAGAAGGAATGTAGAAAGAGAAAAATATAGGAAAGAGGAGGGGATGATGTATAGACAGTTTTTTTTAAAACAAATAACGAAGTTAAAAAAGGTAGAGGAACAAGGTGATCGAGAAAAAACTAAACCCAAAGTGTTAAATGTAGTAATAGAAGAAGAAAGAGTACAGACAATGGCTGACCAAACACGCCCGGTGATCACAGTAAAAGTGCAGGGGATTCAAATGCAAGTGTTGTTGGATTCAGGTAGCCAAGTCTCTATAATCTCGAACGAAATACTAAACCAAATTAAGAATCAGGAAGGGAAATTACACATATTACCTCTAAAAAAATCAGAAATAACGATGGCAAATGGTAAAAGAGTTAGGCTCGACCCCATGCAGGTATATGGAGAAATACAGGTGGGAAAACAAAGGATACAATACACGCTAGTATCGATGACAAATTTAATAGAATATATGATACTGGAGTCAGACTTTATGCATCGAACTCGCACCAAAATTAATTATTATAAAAAAATAGCAATAATAGAAAATGAAATAATTCCATTTAGTGAACAAAGTAGTCAAAGTAATAAAGTAGCACATATGATAGTAGAGGACATTTACGAGAAAATAGAGAACAAAGTAAGCAAGTTGGAGAAAAATAATAACAACTGGGAAAACCTTACAGCAGCATGAACGAGTATTTGCTATGAACCCCGGCATTATAAAAGGATATGTACACCGGATAAGAGTAAAAGAGGAGTCTCAGTTTCAGGGGAGATCATACCCTATTCCAGTTAAATATAAAACCGAAGTAGACAATCAAATACAACAGATGGAACAGTGGGGAATCATAAGAAAACAGCAGTCTCCTTATATAAACCCTCTGGTAATTGTAAAAAAAAAAAAAGACGGCTCCATAAGGGTATGTTTAGACGCGCAACAGTTAAACGCTATTACTATACCAGACAGAGATGTACCACCTCGTATAACAAATTTATTGTTAGAATTTCGTGAAAAGAAATACTTCTCATCTTTCGACTTAACCTTGAGTTACTGGCAGATGCCACTTCATAGAGAAGATTAAAAGTACACCACATTTAGATATGAGGGATATATGTTTGTGTTTCAACATTGCTGTTCAGGCTGGTAAATAGAGGATCCGGTTTGTTACACTGTTTAGATCAGGTATTATCGGACAGGGTGAAACAGTTTATCGTATATTATATGGACGATGTTGTAATAGCTTCACGTTCATCTCAAAAGCATTTAGAAAATTTATGTGTTTTTATAGGAGTGTCAAAAGAAAAACATTACGATCAATTTAAAAAAAAGTAACATTTTACAAAAAGAAATTTTATTTTTAGATCAACTTGTTTGCGCCCAAGGTGTAAATCCACATCCTGATAAAATTGAAGCAATAAACAATTTTCCTCAACCTAAGAATAGGAAACAAATAAGATCATTTCTCGGCATATGTAACTTTTATCAGAGATTCTACGAGAATTTTTCCGGAGACACAGAAGCGCTTATACAACTGCTAAGAAAAGGAAGTCGAAGAGAGTGGAGTGAAAAACAATGTGAAGCGTTCAAAACGATTAAAGAAAACTTTCTAAAAGTTGTTACACTCGCTTATCCTGATTTTAAAAAACCTTTTATGCTACAAAGGGACAGCAGTAAAGTCGGGTTGGGGGCCATTCTATTTCAAGAAAATGAAGAAAAAAAACCAGAAGTTCTATATTTTTTAAGTAGAACTCTAAATCAAGCAGAAAGAAATTACACAGCTACTGAAAGGGAGGCGCTGGCCATAATTTGGGCATCACAAACTCAAACATTTACTACTAGGATCGGAGATTATCATTATTACAGACCATAAGAGTTTGGAGTTTATTAACAAGATTCTAGCTGAAATGAAAATATTTTTTTGTTCCTAGCCTACAAACTTTTAGATACGAAAAGTAATGGCACAATATATATAATTGCTTATGGGTTTTTGAAAACAAACAGTCCAAAAATGAATCACATTTAAATCCACTTAAAAAAATAAAGTTAGTCAGTTCCATTTGTTCACTGAGAATTTTAGAGCTCATGAAATATTTACTTATCCAAGTTCATGACAATAACCTTATAAAAATTGTTACTTAATAAGAATGTATATATTATTCATTATTTGTGTGAAAGTTTGTGATGATCGTATTCGGTAATAATTACATGTTGTACTATTTTCTGTCATCTAATATTAAATATTGATGTTTTAAAAAAAATTCAAACTTTATTTAAATTTTCCACACTCAATTGTCAGTAATAGCACACAAGTTAGTATATAACACAATGTTTCTATTGGTACTATTCTCTCTTCTTCAGATAGTGTTGATCTGAGCAGTGATAGCAGTAACGTAAGAATCAAACCCGGACCTTTAGATTCACGAACATTGAATTGCTATTCTGCCAAATACTACTATCAGTAGAAATTTCATATATTTATACTTATCTATGAGAGTTCTGATCTCTTCACTTTTTCCTAAGAGCAAAATTAATTAATGGCTACCCAGACATTACATATTATTACCCAAGGTTGACTTATAAAATTGTTTGACCTTGTCCTATGAGCAGCTTCTTTTAATTTTTTCATATTTTTTCCTGTCTATCCAATATTTTTGTACATTTTCCAGTCAAATATACATTCATTGATACACATACAATTTACTATTTTAGATGGATTTGTTATCTCTTTCTAATCAACAATTTGTGCTCTTTCAATCACTTGTCAATGGGATGACTGGTCTCATCAATATACAACTTTCTGCATTCACATGATGTTTTATGGAATTTTAGTTTTCCAGCATTTCACGTCTAGGTTCTATAAATGTTAGGAATTCCTCATAGTATGATATGGCATTGGAAAGCTGTTTTGATATTATATTGGATCACAGATTTTCTTTAGTTTGTCTGATGTTGTCATTAAAAAAAATATTAAATAAACAACAAAAAGAAACTTCAAAAGAAAAAATTATTATTGGTACTGTAGTATACCCATAACAGACAAACTAAAAAATAATTTGCAATAAATATAACATAAGAACAACTTTTCAAAACCATATCCATTATGATGGTTTATTATGCTAATGAGCATAAAAATGGGTTGATATGTAAATGCCTATGTTCTAAGTCTGAACTGAACTAAATATGATTCTTTTTTTTTTTTTCAGGATATCAGCTCACAGCCAACTTAGTTAGCCATTCAATAGTGATTAATAAATGGATATCTCACTATTCATAACTAGATGATAAAGCTCATCCTCCATTAATCTATGTTACTCATAAGTGTTGATGCATAGATTATAAAAATAAAATTGCTGCTGGTGATGAAATTATCATAATTTTACAGATTTTGAGTGTACTAACTTAAATAATGATGCGATGCACTGTGACTTCTCCTTATACAGAGTCAGGAATCTCTCACCAACTATGCCAGAGAAACATGGTTAGCTACTTTAACTTCCCTTTCCATACACCACCCTAAGTTTTCCCATATCCTGCTCGATCCCATTTCCACATCATAATCTTTGTCAACTCCATGGCCTTTATATCTAAATCCCCCATATATTTTCCCAAACCCAGCATAAAAACCAATAACCCACTTTCTGTATAATCACTTTATTTATATTTATTCTTCCACAAATTCATTATTTGTACCTTTTCAGGCATTTACTTTCAATTAACAGATGCCTAATATTTTCTATGCCTCCCTTACACAACTTGGAGACCAAATCATTCACATTTTTCCATTTATGTGTATACTCCTTTGTTGCTAAAGATCCCGTTCGAGCCTTAAACAATAAACTATTTTCCTTGCTATTATCATAAAGTAACTTGCACCCAATATATTTTCTATATATATTTAAACTCCTTTTGCTCTCCATACTAGTTCTCCATCTCTCCAATTCCCTATTATTTATTAACACATCTATTCTTCTATCCGATTCCTTAACACTATAACACTCAACAATTCTCCTAACATAGTCATCCCACCTTTTGTACAAGTATACTGGTATAAATTCTTTAACCAAATCTTCTGCATACCACATTACCTTTCTCACCCATCTTGTTACCTGCCCCTTACTCATAACCCAATTAAATACTACTGTGACTATTCTTTTATTATCCATAAACTGCAATCTACCGAACATTTTCATTTTGCATTTCTCATAAAAATTTGACCATTCCATTTCTCCTTGAATTGCCTCCTTTGCCATCCACACATCTGTATCTAATGCATGTCTTCATACTTCTCTTTATACTTTTTCTAAATAATCTAATAATCATTTACTAACACATCGTTTTACATATGTCAACCCTGCTACTGCCACTCCCTTCCATAAAATTCTAGTTACATCATACTTATTATATGAAAACACTGTTAACTTCTTTATCAATCCATTTCTTTTCTTTGCTTCATTTATCAATTTTTTCTCCCATTCATCCAAGCAATTTCTCTGATTACATAAGATAATTCGCAAACCGTTACATCTATTCACCACACTTAACTTTATAAGTCCCAATAAAAATTCTTTGTCTTCTCTTTCCCTAGTATTAATCATCATTACTTTTAATTTCTCTTCACTAAATTTAATACCTATCTCTTCATCTATGTCCTCAGCATAACTTCCATATCTTCCGGGTTTTTTTTGCAAATAAAAAGACAACATCCACAAATAAAAGACCCGACAATGTATATACTCCCTTATTAATGGTATCTCTACCCCTCTTCCTAGTCTTTCTTCTGCTCTCTCCATTTCACTCAAATACAACAAAAATAAAATAGGTGACATGGGCATCCTTGTCTTAGTCCCACCCCACTTTTAACTTTAACTGATTTTATATTCCCTAATTGATATGTATAGTAATTATTTTCATATAATTTCTTAATAATATCCAGTAAAGTTCCATCCATTCCCAAATTTACTGAACTTATCCATAATCTATTTCTATTTATTCTATGATACACCTTCTCTGTATAACTGTCTAGCTGTATTTCTACTCATATCCACAAGTTGTGTAACTACAAATAAACTATCTCCTATATAACTATCTGAACGAAAACCTCCTTCCATTCCTCCCACTATATTATTTTCTTCCATCCATTTTGCAACCCTTCCAGCCACTATATATGAGAAAACTTTATATAGCACTGATGTTACCGCTATCGACCTATAATTGTTTAACTTTCTATGATCCTTATCCTTTCCTTAAATAGTAGCCTTATTCTTGTATTACTCCAACTAACTGGAAAATCTCTCTTCTGTGCTATCTTATTAAAACATGATAATAATTTTAATTTTGTCCTATGCCCTAAATTCATTACCATCTCTGCTGCCCATCCATCCAAACCCTCTTGCCTTTCCACTATTCAAATTCTTACCTGCATCATTCAGTTCATTTTCTGTAAACCTAATATTCCCATGACTATATGCTTTCATGTTTGTCATCACTCAGTCATTCACATCTAACATCTTTTCTATATCTATTACATATTTATTTAAGATTCTAATTCTTCTCTAGAGCTACACACTATTCCCTCATCATCTACATTCCTTCTTTTAATATATTTTCAAATTTTTTTACTCCCATCTCTTCCACTTTATTTACATCCTCCAACAATTTACTATTCAATTTCATTCTCTCTCTATAATTATTTTTTTTTCTAAGTACTTTTCCCATTTAACATTAACACCTTTTTCACTTTCTTTGTTCTTAATAGCACACTTATATTCTCTGCATGTTTTTCCCTCTCTTTTACACTTTTACTAACACTCACTTTCCTATTACTTTTACTCTGAATATTCTCACCTAAAACCCTATTTTCCACTTTTTCTATTTCACCACACCAGTCCTTATACTCATTCCCAACCAACTCTTCCATGGTTTCTTCAACTTTTATTTTATACTCTTCTAACTTATTCTTATCACTCACTCTCCATCCACATCTTTCACAATCCTTTCTATTATTACTTTTCCATCACCTTACTAACCATTTCTATTATAAAGAAGTTTGATCACTATTACATACTCTCTCTTCATTATCAAGCACCTTAATTTTCCATACTTTATTCATTCCCTCTTTCTCTACTAATACATAAAGTACTGTGTGGAATATATTATTTCTAGACCATGTGTATTATCCCTCGTAAGTATTTGACAAGTTTCCAATGCTCAAATTCATTCTCTGACAAAAATTCTTCAAAAGCTGTTCATTCTTATTACCTACATCATCAATTTCTTCAATAGGCTCATTTATATTCCCTATAACCATTATTCTCTTCACCTTTTCTTTGAAACTTTGTATATCTTTACCTAAGCATTCACATATGCTACTGTTCCACTCCATTATAGTTTGACTATCTCCAGTGGCTATGTACACTATAGCCACCATCCATTCTTGTCTTCCTAACCTTATCTCAAACCACAAATGTTCTTTTTTTCGACATTAACTCCTATACCTCCACCCTTTTTTTTTCTTTTCTATTTATACGCTGCCATACCAAGTCTTCCAGAATAAGATCTTCTCTTAGATGTGTTTCCACTACTGCTAATACCTCAAACTCTTCATTTTTAATTGATTTGTTTAACCCCAGCTACATTTCTGGTCTCCTACCACCTTGCATATTCAAATAGCCAATTTTAACAATTTTTTCTTTCCTAACTACTCTTTTATAAATTCTTTTGACTCTTTCTTCTCCACTACATTTCTAAATAACTTGCTTACCATTAATTTTACAGACCCATTTCCTCTCCACATCTACATTTGTATATAAATCAGCTACCCTTTGATTATTTCTTACATTCAGTCCATTCTTCTTCTTTCTGATAACACTACCACTTAAAACCCCACCCTCTTTATAAGTTTCCTGAACTATATTCTTTAGAAATCAAACTCCCTAAAACTTCACTTCCTTGTTTTTCTAAGTGCAATCCATCTTTACTATATAACTCCTTTTTCCCAATAAAAAAAATCCCACATCCATAAACATGACATCATTTCTCTCACACAATTTTTTCAATCTCTCATTTATAGAACATGCCCTATCTAACATATATCTCTTGTCAAATCTTGGTAATAATCCAACTATTCCTACTCTTCATTTAAACTTACTCAAATTCTAATCAATTCTATGTATTCATCCATTACTCTCTCTAATGACTCTGACAAATTATTAGTCCCTACTATAACATACACATTTCTACTCCCTTGCTTCTTTACTTTATCTGTAACATCCCTAATTCTAGCTCCAGACAAACATATTCTTACATACCTATTTCTACTTTCCTTTGCAATTATATCTCCATATTCTCCAATTAGTGAATCTACTATCAATACTGTCTCATAGTCTACTTTCTCTGCTTAATCCGTAACATTCTCAACCACCTTCTGGACTTCCTTATCTATTTCTTCCTTATCATTAACACACTTCGTCTCTAATAATTTTAATTTTGCTTCTGCATCCTTTACCTCTTCCTCTATCTTATTTATACTTTGGCTAACCATCTCCATTTCACTATTAATTTTTCCACTCATATCTCCTGACACTACACTAAAATCATACTCTATCCTATCTTCCTCAATTACATTTAGCTCTATTTCTCCTGACTTTCTATTTAAACTAACTAACACTTAGAAACCACTTTTTCACCTCTTTTATCAGATTTCCACACTGTCTACATAACCATAAACCTGTTACATCCTTCCTAGACTTATTTAAACATTTCAAATGATAAACCTAATCACATACAGTACACTCTATCACAGCACATCTAATTTCTTTCTGACTATTATATATGCATCGTGGAATACAAATGCAATCCATATTTCTTATTTTCCAAGTGATCTACTCTATATTTGACTTTATACTTTCTCTCCTACTCTTCAAACTCCTTTGTATGGAAGGATAAAAACTTTACTTTCTTTCAATGACGATCGATAACCATGTGTTTTCTGACTGTAGCCCTCCAAAACGTTATCTTTTTTCCTCAAATAAATCACTCTTTTTTAAATTTAAAAAATTCTTTACAGCAAACTTAATAAAAAAACAACTAATGTTACATACAACTTAGTTATAAAATATCCTTACATTAACACACATTCAACAAAATATTTTGTTTTTTACTCTTATATTCAAAACATTAACAATTCCTGATCTTTCCACATTCAATTATATCTATCTCTCTTGATCACAATTTACTTTCCACTTTCATACAACAAGCAAAAAATTTTTGTACCGATGATCTCAGATTATTAATTAATAAATTGTGAAAATGTTTGCCCTGCCATCTAGTGTTCACTGATTACTCTAATGTTGATACAAAATTGTTTCCAAAATTGGGAAAATCATTACTGTTTAACAAATATGAAGAATTACCACTTTCCACTGGTGTATACTCTGCTCCCTCATCCGAGTTTTCACTAGAGAGACTTTCCGCATCCTCTTCTTCCTCTTCTTCCAATTCATTTTCAGAAATGGATCCCTGAAAAAATACAAAATAAAAAGTATGTGCTGACAAAATAATTATTAGTCTTATACCAAAACATATCAAATCATTAAATGAAAATATATGGCACAGACACACAACTATAGGTACAGCAAATTGTGAATTAAAAAAGTAAACATCTAACATTAAAAATCCAGCAACAACATACTTTTACCAAAAGTTAACCAAAAAATGAATATCACTATATAAAGTTCTGGCACAAATTTACAATCTTATCAATCAACAGAATTAGTTACAATTGAAACATTAAGGGGAGAAAAAGATATAAAAACTGGAGCAAAATGATTTCCCATATTAAATACAAAACCATAGCTTAAACAATTATAATTCACAAATAATAATAAAAATCACAGCACAGAATATACCAAGTTATTAAGAAAATAAATAATAAAAAGCAAATGATATCTATTAAAAAATCAGAAATCATGAGTCAATAATGAAAATAGTATATAACTAATTACAACAGAAATACAGCATGAGAAAATTTAAAAGATATGTATGTATGTTACGTTTCCGTCTCACGGCAGATTAATATTATTTAAGCAATAGAATAATACTATGACCAAGTAATAACACTTGATCACTAATAATAGTAATTTGCCATTGCTTGCTAATTCTTTAATTAAATTTTGTTATTTCAGTATTTAAAGCTATATCATAAAGTTAAACAAACCCTGTTCATCATTAATATTTATTTTTTAAAAAGCATGTAACGAAATTTAAAAATTTTTTACAAATGTCCTTATTTGCCTACGAGAGGATTGATGAGTTAATTATACTGATGAATTTAATTGATTAATGCTTCATATAATTCTCTTATTCAAAGCTAATGTCATTCATTTTTCATAGTTTTCAGCCAATTAATTTTTTATTGATCTAGGTTTCTCATCAACATTAGCAGTGATCAATAAAGACTTTGTATTGAAACAGTCAGATCTATCATCCTGTTTCACCTACTATATTCTATAGTAGTATTTTATTTCCATACCTATATACCAAAAATCCTCTTATATCAGACTAATTTTAAAATCAATAATTATGGTTATATATGTGTGCGTATATTATAGCATATATTGTTGAACACTTATGTATATATGTAATATAAATCAGCACATGCGCACGTATATATATTATTATTTGTTAAATAAATGTAAACCTTGCTGTATGTGTAACCAAAAAACCTACATATATGCAGAAGAGGAATAATGTTATAGATTTAAAGCATTATAGATTTCCTTTTATTTTAAATATTATTGTAAAGTTAATATAGAAATTATAATATTTCTGCATATAAAGATAAATTACGCGTAAACGTGTTACATATAGAGTAAGATGTTTTTCAGGTTTTAGATTTGTTTTTCGTAAAAAAAATTAATTTAATAAAATTAATCCTTCTCGCTATATTTGACCTACTTAAAAGTTAAAAATAAAAATACATTTTAAAGTAGTTTTAAATAAATTAACCTGGTCAAAATCGAGGGACCCACCTGTAAAAAAAAATCAATAACTCAGCAGGAATCTTCGGACTTTCTAAGAATATAACAAACTAAATTAGAAAAACAGATCTGGAACTAAAACTGGTAAACAAGTGTGGTCAATGTAAAAGAAAAGGGGAGGAGGTCAATATATAAAGCTTACTTCAGCATTTTCAAAATAGCATCATTAGCATTATTATTATTGTTTTTGCTATAGTTTATTGCTAGTATTGTCTAAGAGTTATAAAATTATTCCTAATGAAATTTGTGGGGTAGAAGGGCAATAAACTTGCTTTCTAATCCTGAGAATGGTCTACAAGATGTGGAGACGTAAAAAAAAATGGTAGCCCAGTTGCTGAAGAAATGGGGATGCAAGCCAAGATCGAGGACCATGCAAGTTATATCGGCAACCAATTTCTGCAGATCTTAAAATATTTAAACTAAATCTAAACTCTTAAAGCTAGCTAACTTAATGTAAATGGCCACTTTATTAAAAAAAGCTAGCTAACTTAATGTAAATAGCCACTTTATTAAACTAATTTAGTTAACTCTCCAAATGTTAATTTCTAAAGCTAAAACTAAATGTAACTTTTGTTTTATCTTTTAATTTGTAAATCTTGCCTAATTTAACTTTAACTATGAAAAATTAATGTGTGTCCCTACTTCAGCAACATTCGCTATCTCATTCAAGCCAAATCCAAAATCAGCTACCAAATGATTACCTCCATTCAGCGCTGCCTTGGCACCAAAACCTTTGCGTGGATTAGGCTTTCCACATTTCTAACATATTCCATCTGGTTAGTCCGATGAATGATAGTGTTTGATGGAAGTGACATAGATGCATTACAACATTTCATCAAAACTTTAACCAGAATCAAAAAACGAGATGAAAGCCTGTCATCACATTCTGCATTCACTGAGACCTGGATGCTGTTTGCGCTCCCTGCACTGACTTCATAATGGAATAAGTGCTTGTTTACATCCAAGACACCCCTCCAGAATTAACTGCATACAACAGCACATGGTCCAGCTTTCAGACATACATACCCATAACTTTCCAGAAGCAAATTATGCAATAACCCAAGAACATGCAACTTTATTAGCACAAACAGCTCCATCAAACACTCAAACTGTCATCCAAGATGACAGTCTTTCCCACTAACATTTATAGAGACATCTGTTTTCAAGTACAAGTCATATAACTATTGAACAATTTATTTTCCTGTAATATAACTATTGAACAATTTGTTTTCCTGTATAAATGTAATTACATAGGTATGTTAAATAAAATTTCTTGGAACAACAACTATGAAAAATTAAAGCCAAATTCTAAATTTCACTTAGATGACTAAATAATTTATTAGTTATTATTTTCTTTCTTAAATTAAGTCTATGCCTATATTAATTGAATTATGTATTTTTATGCTATGTTTTGTCCAGAACAGAGATTGCTAATACTTGAAGTAATTAGTGAGAAATGATTAGATGTTCTCATAATTGTTTAATTCATTGTTTACTAATACACATACTAAACTCCCTTCTGAAGAGAGTAAATATTACATTTATTCTATATATGTAATTAAGCCATTACAAATGCTTATAGATTTGCTTTAAATAAACTATTTCGTTAATATTTAGCAGACGTGATAAAATGCAGCATAGTATTAGTATTTACTCTTTTAATGTTCCCCAAATATGCTGTAATCTTTCTTAATTTTGTATAAATGCCTATATAGATAGCTCATCAGACTAGATTTATTATATTCCTTTAGTAGCATAATTATAGATGCTATTTTATGAACTGGCTTATGGTGGTTTCATGGAAAACTAATGTTTTGCATCTTAATTTTATTTATGTAATGATGTAGTCAGCGGAGCGAATGTGTTCTTAGAAAGTGCATAAGTGCCTTTACTTCTTGCTGTTACTTTATATATTAAATGGGCTTGGTTTAAGGTCAACCCATTTTGTTAGTTCGGACAGCTCTCTTTTCAAAATGGGCTTTGGTTTTAAGGACCACACAATTATATTTATTTAGGACTGGAGCACAAGAATCCAGATATCTTGTTAGCTGTTCCACTCACCCGGACTAAATGTCTCTTATTCACAGCAAGTAGTATGGTCCAAGGGAACCGATTACATGGTAATGAATCCCATGATCAAGCACATATTCGAGATGCACAGACTTAGATTATATATTTGTATAAATACCATAGTATCTGAAGTCATACTGCAACCACCAGTTCATCACTCCATAATAATATTTCAGCATTGATCTAAACTCGAAACTAGCTTAGTAAGTCTATTATCTGTATAGAAATGCATAGCTCATTAAATGGTAATAGTAGTTATATCTCATAAAATCATCTCTGCAAACTAACTAATGCAAATCTAGTACTCTATAGCATAGCATAATTAAGGCATAGTTAATCATGGATTAAAAGTAAATAAATGTCCAAAATTGTAATAACAAATATTCACGCTGAACAGCTTGTAACCCATATCATCCTCACCTGTGAGATAATTTCACATATTGCATTTAACTAATATCATCCTGACCTGCGAGTGAGATAATTTCACGTATTGCATTTAACATTATTTTATTTTCTTAAATTTGGCTTATATTAAATTTTATTTAAATATAATTACGCTTAGTGTCTCATTTTTTGCTTATTATTCATTAATACTTAGTTATGTATGAATCACAATGCAAATTTAGAGATATTTGTTGGTTGAGTCATGTCTATATAGCTATACTTTGTGAATATGTTAGTTTTAAATCAGTCTCATGTTCCACCATTGTGCTACTGCCGGCGTGCAAAGTAAACAGATACAAGTGTAACCTCATATATGTCATCCGTAAGGTGGTAAATCTGAGCATTGGCAAAGTAGCTGGGGTGAGATTAGATTCGAGGTCCCAACAACCTCACTTCGATCAGCCTTGGGATAATTTACTAAAACTCTGGGTTTTGTTGCGCGAATGTACAAATATAACTGTTACAGTATGCTCAATGATCTGTTTTAAAAATAAGGTTCTGCAACAAGTATATCAATTAATCATTATCTGTCTCATGTACCATTTAGATCTTAATAAAGTTAATAGCAAGTGCTTTTCTACTTACTGTTTGTAAGTTAATCCTAAAAGAGAATAAATGTCATCTCTAATGGAATGCTCAGCATCAAAAACACATCGAGGCTAAATAATGATAATTTACACCTGCTTTCTACATTACAGTTGAGTAGTCTTTAAAAATTTCCATTTAATATTCATCACTTTATTTATAATGCTAAACCTTTTCAAAGCCATTTCTTATAGGATTAATCTATTAATAATAGTGCTTCTAACAACTACTCTACTTCAATATTTTTTTCCAACAGGTATTCAATCATAGTTCTGAGATATGTTATTGATGGTGTATTTATTAATTGTATTTCAGAATATTCAATATCAAACTGTCAAATTGAATTTTTTTTTTCTTTTTTGGATATTTTTGTCAACTCCAACAATTCAATGAATTATAAAATTATTTTTACAGCAAAACAGGAATTTTTAAAGTAGGCAAAACTGAAAGAAGTATATTAATAATTTTTATCAGTCATTCATTAGACTATAAATTATCCACTTAATATTTCTGTAATGTAATTTTCACTACACCACTCTTAAGCAAGGTAAGGATTAGTTTCCATCTGCTTGTATTACCTTGTGAAAGAGTGTAATAATAAGAATAAGACCAAAGACATGAGAAAATGATTATCCTCGAAATGCACATTTCATGCTGAACCAGCACACATCAGTTGGCCCAGATCACAATCTCTTACATATATCTTTATCATTGTTCAGTATACATAGATAGCCAATTACTAGAGTTTAATTGATAAGGATTAATTTTACTGCCCTCACAACCCTGACACAAACCACTTGATGGAAGTATAATTATGCAAAACTAAATTTATATATTAGTATATTAATCATAACTTTATTTTTTCAATTAAGCATAAATTAGTTTACTTGCTGAGAAAAAGAACAACAAATCCATTTACTTAAATGAAGAATTCAAAAGGCTAACGTGTAAAAGCTCCTTTTAAAAAAAAATCTTATACAGACAAAAAATATATAATTATCTAACTTGAATGCAAGCAAAATGCTGTTAATTTGATCATCGATTATTCAAACAAATTTTCAAAGATAATCATTATTAATCTTTTATAATAAATAAAATTAGTTTATACAAAAACTATCTACAAATTAATAAACTTAATTGCAATGAGAAGAGTTTTCTTTTGCTTTCTTAGTAGAATTTGGATTTACAAATCCAAAAAATCCACAAAATTTAAAAATGCTGTGGAAACAGGAACTTTTGATCACGATATTTTACTTATATACATAAAAAAAATGCTAAAAATTATTTTTTTAAAAAAGTAAAATATGCATTTAATGCAAAAAATGGATTAAATGTACATAATACAAATAATCTATAACTCTTACTTCATTAGAAGTTTCTTGCCCTTCAATTAATTTAAATATTAAAAGCCTAAAGATGAAATAGTCAATCGAATAATTAAAATTACCCCCAAATTCTAAATTATATATGACTAGCCAACAAAAATAATATCTATAACGCAATCATTGATTTCCCTGCCAAAAGCAGACTTCTCAAGTGCAAAGGACTAAAAACATATCAGCAAATATACACTAATTATTACCCACAATTTTTTTAATGTTAATGGTATGTAGGGAGTAATTGCCAAGTTCAATCCATCTTCTCCGATCTTTAAATTCTTTTCTCCACATCACCCCTGTACACTTTCTTATTTCATCTATCCATCTCACATGTGGTCTCTTTCTGAGTCTTTTACAATCTCTTGGAATCCAGTTTAAGATTTCAATTGTCCATCTATTATCATCTTTTCTAGCAATAAGTCCAGCCCAACTCCACTTCAGTCTTTTAAATTTTTCAATGAGGTCAGTAACACCTCTTTCTTCTTTTACCCATATATTGTGTGTTCGATCTCTTCTTGTTACTCCCAACATCCTGAAGTGGATTGATAATGATTGATGATAATGATATTTTTAGTCCTTTGCAGTTGAGAAGTCTACTTTTGGCAGGAAAACCAATGGTTGGGTAATAAGTTTATTTTCTGTGACTAGACTTGTTTATTTTGACTTTAGGGTAATTTAAAATTAATTTAAATAATACTTTTGTCCAATTAGTCAAAAATATTAAGCACCAAATGTTATAAAAAAAGATGATTTGAAATATATATATATACACAAGCTAAATACTGTCTGAAGCTATACTAGTAATAATAAATAAAGTAAAAATTCATATGCCAAAAAAAAAAAAAAAAAACTAAACTTCACTAAAATTCTTCCAGAACCATGCTTTTAGGTATTAACAAAAAGTCTATTTGTTAGTAGAGATAAAATCATGGTTGTGGAAGACTTTTAATAAAATTTAGCTTTTTTGGCTAGTATTGTAATGTTATATGAATTTTTATTTTATATATACACACACACAAATTCTATCAATAATGCACGAGTTATTTTCCACACCCATTATCTGTTTTCTCAAGTCCTAATATCAATGGCATAAATACATGCCTTTTTTAATTGATCATTTTTTGAAGTTATTTTTTCTTTTACTACTGGCAAATCATAGTCCCACTGCAAATAGTCTTTTGTATGGTTAGCTTTTTGGTTTTATTTGAAACATTAACAGCATTTTACTTTTTTATAAAAATAACATTCATATCTTCTCTCCATAATAATAATCCAGAGATAACTTTTTTTTTTTAAATTAGAAACATCCTAAAAATAATTATTCCATCCCCCCATTCTAACCTTTTATCATTTTGCTACTTATTCTTTAATTAGTTAATTATGCAAACTTCATAAACTTGCATTACAGTATTTCAATTATTTGAGATGTCTGTCTTTAGTTCAAAATGGCAGTAAAACCCTACACACACTATGCATGCACTTGACACATCATTTAAAATATTTTGGAAAAAAAAAATTTAAAATTACAGCCACCATTTTTATCTAGCTACAAAAAAGTGTGGAGGATTTCTTTAATGTTTTTTTTTTTTTACTTTTATGCCACATATATTTTTATTCTAATTATTATCTTTCATAAATGAAAAACTACTTAAACCCTTCAACTGATAAATTTTTTGTGGAAAAAAAAAGAATTAATTTTATTGGTCAAGTACATAAAAATTTGAATTAATGTTATTCGTCAATTACATTTAGAGTACGTTTCCATTCAAAAAAATATAACCTTCAATAAACAGAACTGTTTTAATTTAGCTTCTAAAAATCGAATTATTTCACATTCAAATTAGTTACATGTAAAGAAAAATCTAAAATAATGTTAATACCTGAAGAAAAACATTTGAAAAGGAACCTCCAGTAAAACAAAAGAATTATATTTCAACCAATTATTAAGTAACATCGCCAGTGATTTTTTTTGTTTTAGAAATTACAATATTTGATTATTCATTTTTGTTTTTTCTTCGTCTAAAATTCAATATTTTAAATAAAAATCTAAATCTAGACACATTATTAGTCAATATAGTGTAAAAAGTAATCATAAAATAAAAACATTTGAAAAAGAACTTCCAGTAAAACAAAAAAATATTTCAACCAATCATTATGTGACATCGCCCGGTGATTTTTATTGCCTTAGAAATTATGATCTAATTCATTTTTGTTGTTTTTTCTTTGTCTGCAATTCAATATTTTAAATAAAAATCTAAATCTAGAAACATTATTAGTAATGTAGTCATATTATTAGTCAATATAGTATAAAAAGTAATCATAAAATACTTAAATATTTATGAAAAATAGTTGCGTTTTTTTAGAACATCGAATGTCATTAATATGCAAATATTGGTGAATGTTATACACTTGTCTTCAATAGCGGTCAAAGGCTATTCTCTTTCCCTTGATTATTTTTCTTCTAAAATTTTCAAATCAAAGTTTATATTTACGTAAATTAATGTAAAAATTTAAATATCAATGTAAAAAATTAAGAGAAATATATTTTATTTAAATTCAAAATCTATTGTGAAAGTATAAAACATTCATAAACATTTGGGTTTGATTTGTGACTGATAGTTAGTAATGCCTAGTGGACAATAGCCGAAGTTCACAATCAGTGCTTACTGGATCCTTATAAGGGAAAATGGCTGTACTATATAACAATAGACAGCAATTAAAAATCGATTTTTTTTTTCAAAAATTACTGCTAAATGGGGATTTTTTTGGAACTAAAATTTTAAATATGAGATTTTCTGCAAAATAAGCATAAAATGACAATTTTGGGGTTAAAACTGGCCAAAATGGTGCATGGATGGTTCCTAAGCGTAATATCAGTTAAAGAATTCTAATCACTATGAAAAATAATTGGTAATCATGACTGTAGCAAATATTTAAATTTTTTTATATTTTTTCATTTAATATAAATATTTAAAAAGGTTTTGATGAAGTATTAATTAAAAATTATTTTTCATTATATAAAATTATTACATTATTATCATTTTCAAAAAATAAGATGAAATGTTAATAGTCTGTGCAAGTTAATTATCCCTATACACTGTAAATTCACACATGTAAATTATAGTTCGAAAATTCAAAGGATTTAATGAATTATTTCATGATACATAAAATTATTACATTATTATCTGGAAAAAAATTCAAGTTATTTCAGCATTCTGTACAAATAATTGCATATGTGTATGTGTGTAAGGAAAAGCATATGGATACTCATCTAAACCATACTGATTACACTGAGAATTATAAAACTGCTTAATAATAGCTAGATAATATTTTACTGCTCAATCTTGGAGAAGGCTAGATGTTGGCAGTCTAAAATCAAAATACTCTAAACTTGAATAAAACTATATATATATATATATATATGTGATGCACCTAGCCAGGTCTCCAATCACAAGTCATGGTTGTGAAAGTAGTTATTATGTACACATTCTGGTGCATTCATCTACCTGTGTTTAAAACCTATTATGGAAATATTCACAATTATTTATATAAAATCCAGCAAAAAGAAATAAAGAACATTGAAAAAAATAGTGAATAAATTGTTTCAACATCTAAACTATGTAACTTAATATATATTCTTATATAATTTTAATATCAGTGCATCATTAAAATAGAATCATACTATTGTAACCATTATACAACTCCCTAATTTAGTACTAAAACTCATTAGGTCTTTAATTATTAACAATATTATTTAATAGGATATTTTGGAAAAAAATGTCAAACACAATGGAATTTGTAAAGTGGTGATAGCGCTGTATGCTAACAAATATAAAATCAAGTAACAAATATATATTGTGACCATTTATTTTGCATAGAAAATAAATAAAAGTACAATCTAATTTTTTTTTTTTAAAATTATAATTCTAAAAATTAGCTAGTATTGACTTTGTTAACTTGATTGATTTAATTTCTCTATTTTATGTATATAGTTACATTATATTCATTTTAAGTATATGTCAATACCAAAGTTTCTATATATCTGACTACTGACTGAGAAGTTTTAATTGTTTTGGAGAACAAAGCAATAAGAGTTGCTAGAAGCAAACTTTATCCAAGCAATTAATTTTCAAGTTATGCTATTTTATCTTAATCTTTCTGAACTTCTACAAAAGGAGGAAAGACAGACAAAATTTCTGTGGTGACAGAAGCTGAAACTTTGATGATGCATTCTGAGGTATTCTGTGTTGTATATTCTTATGAACTTTGTTGATTTTAATAAATCTTATTATGTTTTATTTGAAATTAGAAGATTTATCATATCATTTTGCTATGAACTATATTGATCTTACATGATTAATATATGACTAAGATGTTTATAGATCATCATAAAATATAATTATAGATTTATATTTATTATATCTTAATTAAACCACTAAACATCACATGATTACCATCTCTTATGCTAGCACATAACTGTTATTAAACAAGCAAAACTCTCCATACAGTAGTGCCAACCAGAGTAATCAATGGATGCCAGAAGGCTTGTGCATAAAATCCCCATCTAGTGCCTACTCACCCAATATCCCCAGACTAGTTTCTGGCTTATGGCCTTCATCAGTGAGAAGCCTTGGATCTGAGAGCATGGGGTGGCACTACTGTATGGAGAGTTCTGCCTGTTTAATAAGTTATGTGCTAGCATAAGAGATGGTGATCGTGTGATGTTTAGTGGTTTAACACCAATCCTGCCTAATAGGATAGTAGTGGCTATGGTTGTTAAAAACCCAGACACCAAAATGTATGGGTGCTGAAATGAGTTCAGACTCATATGACTATATAAGTTATTGAGCTTAGATTGAAAATATTATTGTTTTCAATTTCATTCTCATATTTTTGTAGTTAAGTAGAGATAAAAAGTGGCTGCTGGAGGGTTACATTAGATCCTAAGATCTAGGTGCAGTGCTCTCAGATCCAAGGCTCCTTACTGATGAAGGCCACAAGCCAGAAACTAGTCTGGTGATATTGGATGAGTAGGCACTAGATAGGGATTTTATGCACAAGCCTTCTGGCATCCATCGATTACTCTGGTTGGCACGGGGTGGCATTATTGTATGGAGAGTTTTGCCTGTTTAATATCTTAATTAAATTGATGTCTGCATTTAAATATATGCTTTATTATGATACTTTATTATGGGATATAATTACCTTTGGATATATGTATAAATTTATGATGTGCTTGTTTTATTTATATGACTATTCTGATATACATATATTTACAAACTATGTAATATATTTCATTTATACTGCATTTATTATGGTCTGCCTACATAAAGTATATAATTCCTTTTATTTAAATGCAACTTTGATATATACATTTTTATTGTGTAGCATATTCGATTTGTTTCTTTAATTTAAATGATTACTTTAAACTTTGCAAAGTAATAAAAGTTCCTTCCATTATAAGATAACATGATTCTAGAAATCTTACAAAAGAGATCGCTATCCTATTGTATTATTTATCTAACATAATTCATTATGGAAATTCTCTAATGAAGATGTATATGATTCTGCAATCATTCTTTATGTGCTTGTAAAAAACAGAAACAAAACATACAGTTGTTAAAGTAATGAAGCCTGCAATTGTGTGAAAATTATTTTCTCTGGAGATAAAAGAAAAGAACCAGTTTTTTTACATGTTATTATTAAGATGTTTTGAATACTATGTATTTCCCATATTTATTAATTTCACTTTATATATTTTTGGGTATATTAACATGTATTTAAAGATGGTGTGCAAATGGTTCTATTCCTTTCAGCGAAAAATTTATGTAATTTTTTTTAAAACATCTATAAGAGTAGAGTAGCTATTTTATATATTGTATATTTTATGTTGAATCGGTGTATATTTTCTATTATTATTATTATAATTTTAAAATTAGCTGTTTATTTGTCTCATACCTATATTTGTATTGGTTTTTTGTTTTTGCTATATGCGTTATAAATATGAGACGTGGTTTGAGATTTGTTATTTAATTATTATCCAAATGCCTTGCATTTCATTACTGGTATTTTCTTTTAATCATATATTTATTGCGGCAATTATATTGATAGTTTCTCTCTTCACTTGGTTATTGTTAGGTCTTTCCTTATGTTAGCAGTAGATACTGACAGGGCACTTGTATATGTAGCATGGAGCCAATATTCCTCTGCTCATTTTAGGGTAGGCTTGTTTTTCTCACCATTGTTGCCCATAAATATTTATGTATTCCAGTGTAAGTACTATAAAAGACATTTGTGTGATTATATCCCTTACTTCTTGTTATATATTTTCAAATGGTTGAATGTTGAGTAAAGAATTGAGTTTGTACTCTTCTACTCCATGAGCTTTTTGTATCTTAAGATTAATGTAAAGTACTTGTTTATATTATATATCATTTAAATTATTAATTATATATTCAGAAATTGTACACTAATTTCTATATAAATATATTTTATGTCAATAGCTATATCAATACATTCAGATGCACGAGTTACCCTTAATATGTATAACTGAATATTAAATTCAACTGTAGGAGTCTCTCTTTATCTGTATAATTTAGGTATATGATGGATATATATTATATGTGTATTATATTTAAAAGATTTAACAATTGATGTAAAGGTTTCTTTATTTTATTGTAAATAACAGTAAATAAGTTATATATATTTTATTTTATCAAATTATAAATTAAAAGAAATATATTTAATTTTTGCAATATTTATTTTATTCTTTAATTACATTTCTGTGTCCATTGCCATTTGTCACATCCATATACCAGAAAATCCATTTAAATAGTAAAAGTATTTAAAGTATATAAAAGTGTACATATTATTTTGAAATGGTCACACTGATACATTTCATGCAATTATATATATATATTTAAGATTACTTTATTGATGCTGCTGTACTTAGAGTATTTAGTAATGTGATTGGTACAACAAAATTTCCTTTTACCTACTACATCACTTTAGCTTTGCTATTGTTTAATAGTTATTTTAAATTTTAGAAAAACTATATTTTATTTAGCCAGTGGCATAAGAATCAAAATAAGAATTAATCTTTGCTAGCCAATATTATGTTTAAACCCATCTCTAGTTAAATTTCTACTAAGCTATAAAAGAAGAAAATGTTGATAAAATGTTAAAGAAATAAAGAGACTCATTGCTATTATAGCCGCTATTTAGTTAAAAAAAAACTTAATCTATATTATTATTTTAGATTATCACTGTAACTATATTATTTAATATTTAATCCCCTGAGATTATCATTTATTATTATTGTTTGTGGAATATAACACTTAAGTATCAATCAACCATTGGTTTATCCATATCTTATAATGTATTAGTTAATGTATACTCAGTCAAGGGAATTTATTTACTTATTGTTCACTTGGTCCTTATGTTTGTTTGAAGCCTTAGAGATCTTATACTAATCCAGACCTGTGTTTATTCCTATATTTTATTTTATGATTGCTTGGTCATCCTTTGGAAGGTTACATTCATGGATTTTGGCTAACCCAATATGTTGGCTTTCGATTGGCCATAAGGTACCAATCATTTGCAGGTTACAATATATATATATATAATAGACTGAATGTCTGCCATTATTATAAATAACATTAAAATATTGCAGCAGAAAATAAAATATGGCTAGCCCAATGTGTTGGCTTTCGATTGGCCATAAGGTACCAATCATTTGCAGGTTACAATATATATATATAATAGACTGAATGTTTGCCATTATTATAAATAACATTAAAATATTGCAACAGAAAATAAAAATAAAATATAGTTAAAAAACCCAGTATACTTTAGAGATCTGTAAGAATCATAATCATGGTTATCAAACAATCTACTTTTCCCTTAAAAATTTAAAAAACCCATTTTTTACTACTCTTTTTTATTTGTTTGATAACCATGATTATAAGGCTTATGCATCAAAAGTAATTCGGTTTATTTAATTATATTTTATTTTTATTCTCTGTTGCAGTATTTTATTATATATATATATGTGTGGATATAAAAGATACTAGAAACGCTATATATGACATGACTTCAGAAGTATCTAAAAAATCTGTGAGGGAATCAAGAAGCTTGTGAATTGATACAAAAAGTGTTTTCAACATCAAAAAATATTCCAAAAAAAAAAAAAAGGTGTTTAATTAAATAGTTATTTTTGAATTTAAAAAATAAAAATCATTTCTTACTTTTGAATAATATATGCAGATATGTGTGCATATATCTTAATTTCTAATATAAAAAATTAAACTTATTTTCATTATTTAGCTAGCAATTATTTTAATTTGATGACACTGTGTAGGAAAAATTTAGGGGGCAACATTATCAGGTGGACATTTTAAAATGCTATATAGAATTAAGTGGAATTTTAATTTGGTCAATTAAAAGAAAAAATTAGAACAATATCTTGGTTTACAATAAGATAATGATTGGCCATTTTTGCCAATTTGAAAGATGAATCACAGAACTTAATGTTTTGAATGCAACTTATAAAAACTTTAATAACTTATGCTACAAAGAACTTTGTGGTTTTATCAGATAATGTTTTGTTTGTGTTAATATGTTGGACTATTTTCATCATCTATCATTAAATATTGCATGTCTAGAAAATTTAAAACTTTTCAAACACAACGCACAAATAGACAACACAACACAAGTTAGTAGATTACACAACATTTTGAATGGTATTATTATCAGCTCTTCTTCAAATGCTGCTGGTTTGACCAGTGATAATACTAGCATAGAAGTCAAATTTATATCTTTAGATTCTTAAATATTGAATTTTATGGCAACACTGTAATCAACTGAGCTATTGCCTTAAAATTTGATATTCAAGAATCTAAAGGTGTAAGTTTGATTCCTATGCTAGTATTGAGACTGGTAAGACCAGAAACAACTGAAGAACAGGGAAGAATAATACCAATCGAAACACTATGTAATCTACTAACCTGTGTTGTCTATTTGTGTGTTATTATTAACAGTTGTTTGTATTTGAAAAATTTTCTAGTAATTCAACATTTAATGGTAAATGATGGAAATGGTGCAGCATATCACACCTGAAATACCATCATCTCAAACCTTCAGGCAAAGAATGTTTTTTTTTTTTTGTATCCAGCTTTTAGCTACGATGATTATCAATTTGTCAATGTAAATCATTTCAAACATTTTTGCTACTTTTTTATTTAAAAAGATAGATTTAGATATTTAAGTGCAGTCTAGATTCTGTGTTGCTGCTGCATTTAACAAGTTATTCATCATATGAAATTAGTTGTATATACAAATGTTATGTTGTCAAACAAATTTATTGTTCGAAGTAAAACATGGACTACCTACCTATAACCATAACACAAAGGCACTAGAAAAATTTCATTGAAAGATACTTTAAAATTTTGAAAATACAATGGCATTATAAAAAGACCAAATATGTTTATTAGCTCAGGATTTGATGGTATCGAAACAGATATTACAGGGCACTTCTACTGGATTGTGCAAGTGAAACAAATAAATAACAGATTTTCTATGATAAAAAAAAGATATATTAATCTTTAACTAAGATTTAAAGTTCATATCTGGGCTAAAGACAATTTTTAGTTTAGTAAATGATTAGGGAGAATCATTACTATATTTATCTGAAGTGTTTGGTGTCAAAGTTGTGGATAGAGTAAGTTTGAAACTTGTACTTCAAAATGTAACAAAAAAAAAGTGTTTTATGATGAATAACTTTTTGTGAGAGAAGAAAGTTCCACTTCCATTATAAAGTTTCTTCAAAAACTTTCTAAAAGCTGTCATATAGATTGCTTTTTTTAGGAAGATATAGATGAGAGTATAATATGATTAAGCAAGGAGTTGAAACTTTTTTTTAAAACTTTGCGACAAAAAAGTTTGAAGACAGCATTGGATAAGATATCAATTAGGCAAACTAAAAGATCAATGTGTTTCTCAAAATTGTTATACAGTTATTGTAAAAATCATCTTGAACTTTTTATTCTTGTTGTCTGAAGTAATAACGGCTAAGAAATAATGGTGAAATATTTTTGGACACTAACTGAATGAAGAGAATACAAATACTAATCTACCAACTAATAAAGAATATTTTTTACTAATATATATATATGTATTTAATTTTTATAACTTAGATAAAAATCCCTTTGAGTAAAACCATATGCTTTTTTTTTTTTTGCCTTTGGTGTAGTTCGAAATGGGGAGGTCCAGGACCAATTCTGGCACTCAAATTTCTTATGGAATCTCGAGCAATAAAGCCATTATCATATTTGTGTGGTATTGTTTAAAGTAAGAAGAGATTTTCTTATACCATTGAAAATTTGTCAAAAATTTCTTCACAATTTACATATAATTTATTGATATTTTCTTTAACAAATTTAATCTAGATATGTCTGATATAAATACCAGAAAATCCAAACTTCAATAAACTATTTGCAATTAGAATATATTATATACCATACAATTTTTTTTTTACTGCTGAAATAATTTTCCTTAATTGTTTTATATATTGGAAATTTTTATTCCCATCTATAATTTTCTTTGTCAATTCACAGTTAAATATTTTTATATCATTATAGTATCTGCAGGTCTAATATGTAAGTACCATAGTTTTATTTGAGAAAATCCAATGGTGCATAAAGCTAAACTGGGAATAGCACATAACTTAATTATAATCCAATCAATCAAATCAGCATTACTAAATTTATCAAATTTGACATTACTCTAAAATAGTCATTACCATGCCCGACAGTAGAACTCTTCCCGTCTGATAACAGCAAAACACATATTAGTTTTCTAAAGCAAAGTGTGAGCTTTGTACACTGCATTGAAGTGATTGGTCTTGTAAGGAGTTCATAAAAAGTTCAACTGTCAGAATTTAATCCTAGGATCTCTCGAATCCAAGTTGAATACCTTATCACTAGGCTAAAGCATGTAAGGCTTGTAAGCCATGAAACAATTATATTGAGGAGACTGGTGATTACAACATACTGTCAAAGCTATTAAGTTTAATAATAGCGATTCAACAGGTTGGATTGTTTAAACTTTGTGCAATATAATTAATTTATTTTATACAAAGCAATTTTCCAATGCTGATGAATGTGTGAGATATTGTAAATGAACAGAGTACATATATATATAGACAAATGTGTAAAATCATTTAGCACAGATTTTCAATCAATGCAGAATGCATTGCATAAATGTGCACAACATTTTCCAATATTCTTTAAAAGATAATATATATAGTTCACAAAACCTAGATTTATAGAGTCTGAAGAAAATGAATTATTTTTTAAATTATATTAAAATGAGCATAGGATGATTCATATAGTTTATGTTTGACACCTTCTTTAATAGCTGCAATTCTTCAATTCAATCTTATAGCTAGATATTTTAATAGCTTTCCTCAATCTGGATTATGTTTATCCATTCGGCATTACCTTTATTTTTACTATGCTATTCAATCAAATGAGACATTAAACATAAAATAGGGAATAAAATATTTATAGAACATTAAAAGAAATTGAAAAATACATATTTAAAATTGAAAATATAAATTACAAGAAAAAAAATAAACGTATTACTTTTAATGTATATATAAAATACATATTTTTTACTTTTTCGTTGTTTAATAATAATGGCATATGGTAATTTATTTAATACTTTTTATGATTTTGGTAAAATAAAACAAACTTTGAAAAAAAAAAAAGTATGAATTAAGAAGTATTATTAATTTTTAATGAATGGGTGGACTTTACCGACTTGATGACTGATATAAATAGCTAGAGGCTTGGTTTTAAATCCTAAGTACTGGAACTCTAATGCTATTGGTTTAATATTAGTAAAATATTTGTTTTTCATATTTAATTTTTGCAAAGTATTAAATTTTATTAAGGAATTCCTGATATTTAAATTGCTTTAGTTTGAAAGGCATAAGAGAAAGTAAAAATGACCAGCAGATATATAACTGCAGTCCTACATTTCTTACCAATGAAGACCAACCTAATCTGAACATCCAGTTGACAATAAATCTGGGGATGCAGTTGATAATGTCATCTGATATCAATTACATGCACTTATAGATGACAAGATTAGAATAGATTACTGTTTGCTGGTGCCTAAATTCTAGGAAACATAAATCTGTTCCAAGCTTCAGCATAATTAGAGAGACTACCTGAAATTAAACTGAAATGTACCACAAATACTTTAATACATTCTTGTCCTTTCCTATTTTTAAGTTATATATATATATATCCACCAAAAAATATTTATAAATATTTAATGTCTAAATAAGCTTTTATTCTAGGTCTCATTAAAATTAAATTCAATAAAAAAGTTAATAATACTTTCTTTTGACATGAACTTTTATTTGAAGCAGAAACTTAAGATGATTAGAAAAAGGAAAGAGAAAATAACAGACTTTTAAAATATAGCTTTCGAAAAGAATGAAAAACTTGGAAAAATATGGTTAATCAAGTAAAAATGTTGAAACATCACACTAAAAATAAAACCTATTTATAAATAAATGTACATTAAAAAGCAAAAGAAGTAAAGTAAGTATTAGTAATAATAATAATAAAAAGTCAGACGTCACATGACTTATAAATTTCCCGAAAGGAAAACAGGAATAGTTGATATGAAAAGTTACAGAAGAAAAAAGACATATTAAGGGGGGAAAGCAATTATGAGAATTTGAAGGCAGAGCAAGAAATAATTAGACTAGGCAAAAATGATCATTAATACAGGAAATTCCAGAATAAAATTCTGAAATGTGATACCCATTAGCCATTCAATTTAATATTCAAATAAGAAATCTTGTTTAATTCTCACTCCTAAAATAAAAATCTCTAGGCAAAAACATAACTTATGATTTTTCAAATTAATCATGTGTTTGGAAATAGTTTTATATATATAGCAACAATTCTATTTTCATAATTAGAAAAATCAACATACACATAATTTTAAAAAAATAAAAACCAATGGTACTTTGTTAGCAAAAAAAAATACTATAAAATTAAAGTCCTAAAGCATTAATATACTTTAAACAAAAAATACAAATATTGTTTGACAAATGGGAATTTAGCTATTCTTACGAAGAGGTAATATAAAAAAAGAAAACCACAGAGTCTGCATCAATGAGTCTATGCTTGATGGATAATATTTATCTCCCCAGTTTTCCTAAACATTAGCAGAGAAAGGCTGGATAATTATTTGATCTGTCATGCATTACTTATAGCTATTCCTTTACTTCAGCTTGATATAGAATAATAATAAGACGTTCAGTTTCTTTTAAGTAATCCTTTTATGTAAGCTTATCAAAATTTACAAAACTATTTTAACATCTGCTTAACAAAAAACTTTTTATTTTTTATTTTATGGTATTGAATCAGTTGAATTCACTTTGTGAAATTCACCACAATCATAGCTCTCACAGATAAATAATGTGTGTTGCTTGATTTTTACACAGTCAGATGAACTCAGCTGATTCAATACCATAAAAGAAAAAAGAAAAGCTTTTTCATTATGCAGATGTTAAAACATTTTTGGAAATTTTGAATTACAAACATACTCAAAAGAAAAATCAATATTAAGCTTATCACTAAAATTAAAAAGCAAAAAAAGTGGATTGGATATGTATCTTAAAGCAGATGAAGTAATTAAACAATAAACTAAAAAATCACAATAACATTTGATAACAACCAGTAGGAGAACAACATCACTGGTCAGTCTCTTAATATAGTTATTCCAGGATCTCAATTTCAAGGCTACATGATGATCTTTAATGAGCATTTTCCATCATTATATATTTATAAAGAGGGGAATAACCTTCAAAAGCCTCTTCATGTCATAAATCTTACAGCCTTTTATAGAGGAACAGAGGACGAAAAAATATTACTCAACAAACATGCCAATTTTCGAGTAGTAAAGGCTGGCCTGGTTTTCTATCATCATATTACTCTCTAGATACCCATTTAACAATCGATAATAGTTATCTGATGTAAATGCAACCTGGTTACCAGAAAAAAAAACAAATTATATATCTAAATGTAGTCTGGAAAATTTTTCAAAAGTTTTACTGAATCTGGATTCAATCTTATCATTATGCCAAGAGGCCTTTTAGATATTATTTTTTTTAATTTTGATATATATCCAAAAGCTATTATTATAAACATAATTTAAATGGATACAGACAGAAATTTATGTCAAATATGTAAATATAGAAAGGTGTATATAAACTCACACATTTAACTTATAAGCCTATAAATGAATATCAAAAAACTTGGTTAACTCTTTGGCTGGTTTTCTATTATTATCAATCAACATTTTTTAAATTATTTTTTAGAACTGGAAAAATAATAATCAAACAATTGACATTGTTATCTTAATTCTATTGTGATTGTGCAGAAAGCAGTGAGTTCTTTCAAATAATTACTACATATTAAAGTAGACCGTGATACAATAAGTGAAATGTGCTTTGGGTCACTGGGTTTCTAACTTACAGAATTATAAAGCCAGTGATCAAATAAGAGGCCTGCTTCATAGTTTGGAACCTATAAAGAAAAATAAGCAGCAAAATCTAATGATTGGTTGGAGTATAACCTGATAAAATTATCCCACATTTAAAATTATTCAGTATTTGTTAATAGAAAGTCATTATAAAATATAGTAAACAAAGAAAGCAATAATTATATAAGTTATAGCACAATGTATTGGAAATCCTATATATAAATACTGTACTGATATCTAGTTTTAAGAGTAGACACAAAATAAATATTTATACATTTACCAAAATATTTTGCCATTCAGTTCCTAACTATTTGTATATGAGTGTGCATATAAATGTGCTAGTGTATTTTTAAGGTACTCTTAAATAAGTCTGAACATTCTAACTGCAGAAAATAGAAAAAAAGACAAATTAGAAAGACAAAAAATAAAAAGATGTGCAAACATTTGTATAATTAATATAATGCATATACACCATGCTAATTCTTTAATCTGTTTATTCAATATCTTTGTGATTCTATTTTTCAATTTCTATTGTACAATGTGTTAAAAATTTTATGCAGATTATATCATTGTGACTCACCGTGCATTTTATCCTCAGCCATGCCTTTTCAATAAAAATAATCAATACTATACTTCTCCAATATCTTTGAAATAATTTTCATAATAAACAGGACACATTTCTTCACAAAGATGCTGCTCAAAAATACCATAAAATAATTTTTGTAAGTAAATATTACTGTTCCGTTGACTCATATGCCCAGTCCATAAAGAGGTATCTTTATAATAGTAGATGCAATAATATTACATTTAACAAGTCCAACTTACCAAATACTTTTATGATCTTGTCAACATACTTTTAGAATTTTATATAATCAATAGGAAGTCATACCTTACTTCAATACAATAAATTGGTCAAAATAACAGCCCTATGTACAACTAATTTAATTAAAATGTCTGATATTTCACCTTATTAAATGCAGCAGTAGCACACTGGAATTTGTATTAACCCCTAATACCCGAATATGCCTTTCTATCTAAAACGCTACTGCTTTCTCAAGCTGATAACCATCAAGGTTTTTTAAAAGATACTGAAGATTTTTTCCCTATTTCCAGCTTATAAAGGATGTAACTTTTTTAAAGTTAATTGTTATAGTTGCATTCAAACATTAAAAATATTGTTTATCATCTTTTTTGAATTAAGCACAAAAAAAAATCAATCACCAGCCTATCATAAATTTAGAAAATAAAGCTGTTTTTGCTTTAGTTCATTCATCTGACATAGATTTGACAGTGAAGTTTTTAAATATTTATCTACATGTATGCATTAGTATATAATATGTATATAGAAATAAAAAGCGAATTGTCCTTAAATATGGACAATGATCATCAATACAATCTTATGCCTAATATGCAAAATTGAAAAATAATTTATAACATGTTTATATCATTGGATCAAAACACTTTCCTGAATATATGTAACAATTTTGAATACTTTCTCATCTCTTCAACTCTACTCCTTCTGAAATTAGTTTGAGTCTGTAGTATGAATGATAAATTTTTATATATTACCATCAAAAATGTATTTTTCATAACTTGACTATTTCTTCTTAAAAATATGATTGACTAGTATTGATTCCAAAGTCCTTAATGTAAACCTCCATTTAATGCTTCTCAATATTCGAATATTTTTACTTTTTCTACACATTTGCGACATTCTAATACCCTATTTTTTTAATTGTTTCACATCTGTTTTCATTATTAGGTTAAGCCTTTTTAGTTTATTTCATATATTGTTTTAAATGACTAAATAAAATTTTCTTTATGTTTAAAGTCTCTTTAGCCAAGATATTTCTCTAACTACAGCCTTTCATATAACTATCAAAATTTGTTAAACTTTTACACACAGTCAAATGCGCTCGCGTATTTCTATAATTAAAGTCAATCTTAAATTTTAATATTTGTCTACTACTATGTAATTTAACATTGAGTGCTTCAAGTTGCAATCCAAAATTATTACATATTACTTAAATAATGAATGAAGTTAAGTATATTCTCAAGCTTGATGTGCACATAACAATCAAACATAATCTTTTACTTATATTTCCTGCCACAATCTAATTTTTTTCTATTTAAAGTTAAGATAAATCTCCAATATGAATAATGAATCTATCTGTCTAGGGTGAAATTCAAGTGTATTCTTTCTTTCTCCTTCCTATACATTAAATCAGAACAAACGAAGATCTTATCTCTCACTTCTATCTAAACTAGAATTTTTATGCTAATAAAATATTTTTTCTAATAGTTTAGACAGAAATAAGAGATATCTTTGCTTGTTTTGATGGAAATGTACAGGAAGGAGAAGACAAAAACACATTTGAATTTTGCCCTAGACAGATTCTTTATTCCTGTTGGAGATTTATCTTAAAAAACTTTAAGTTCTAAAAAAATTAGCTTGTGGTGGCAAACATAAATAAAAGATTACGTTTGATTATTATATGCAAAAACATTTACATTGAACCCTAGACATATTCATTATTCATATTGGAAATTCATCTTAAAAATTTTAAGTTAGAAAAAAACTACATTATGCATTTTTAAAAAATATTCATTAATAAAACATAATTCATTTCAAAACTTTGCTCAAAGTAGTTTTTTTTTAAATATTGTTTGTTACTTTATAAGATTGTAATAAAATCTTTGCTGGGGACCACATATATTTTTTATATTATTCAAAAATTTATTTTGAATCAATATATGTATAATTCAATGGATACCTAACACATGAAACCTTCTGTGAATAAATTTATTTACTTATTAAATTTTTGAATTACATATTTGTGATTTTTTTTATTATCTTCTTTACATTTAACAATTTTTCATCTCATAAGCCTATCATATCAACAATATTTTCCTATTTATTTTGATAATACATATCAACTTTGTCATCACCATACTCCTATTATAATTAAATAATCCTTTTAATGTCACTAATATTAGTCTGTCGCTAAAAACAGTCAATTAATTGTATAATTTTGGCCAATTTTTTCTCATTATTTATATTCCTACACTTTGGAAAAAATAGATCAACATCTCCATTTTTTTAAAAAAAAAAATTCCTTAATTTTTTAACCTCACAAAAATTGACAATATACATTCAAATTTTGTTATCTCAATACATCATTCACTTTAGCTCAATCATATTGCACCTATTCATTAGTCCAAAAGTCAGATTAACCTCTTTCACTGTGGTTCCTTTTTTGGATATCCCATTTCACTTTTTTCAAATAAATAAGAAATATGTAGCTCATACTGTAATTTTAATTTCATGTACACATTTTTTTTTAGATATAATTTAACTTCATATAAATAAACAAATTAAATGTTTGTTAATTAAAAAACTATTGTAATGGCAATAAAAATAATAAATATAATGGTAATAAACTATTATAAACAGTCTTTCAATCTGCAGAAGTACTTTCAATTAATTCCTTAACCTGCCTCAACTGCTGTTAAATTCAAAAAACAAAACAGAAGCAAACACCATCATCTCAAATCCCATGAATCTCGAATTTTAATGTTAATGGCTTGTCTATTCATTAAATTCATTTTATTCTTATTTATTAAAATTACCTTCTTAATTTTTCTTTGATTATGGTTTCTCTCTTCATGAAGAATCTTAACATTTTTAATATCAATCTTAAATTTATATTTGCATGTCCTTTCATGATCCAAGAAAACTGAAGCAGTCATTAAATCACTATTATTTTTACTTTTCACGTGCTTATATAAATAATTCATGCTCCTTTAATCTTTTTTCAATACTGCACCTCAATTCACCTATATACATACATCTACAAAAAATTTGATACACAACATTACTTCTTTGCTTGACAGGTATGACATTTTTAGAATATTCACTAATTTATGAACAATATTTGTAACACAAAATGAAACATTAAACACATTCTTATATATATCCTTAAAAAATTTCACTTGAGCATTTGAAATAAATGGAATAGATATCCATTTTTTACTTCCAATCTTCAGCTCCTTTAAACCATTATAACTCTTTTTAAATTGAAAGAAAGAATTGTTAATGTGTTCCATCTTATAACCAACTTCAAGCAATTCCTTAACAAATTTCTCAATATTTTTTTAATTTATCACACTGGTAATGACATAATTTTTCATTACAAAACAAAAAAGATCTACAACTTGCCATCTTACGCATAATTGGTACTTTTGATTTACAATTTATATATCTCTATTTTTGCAATGGTTTGATTATTAATTTATAACTTAACATACTATTCTCTCTTGTAATAATTATATTCAAATACTTAATAGTTTTGTCCTGTTCCTTATTTAACTCCTCTGCAAGTAAATTTATAGTATTGGTTTTTCCACAAATAAAAATATCATACACATATCTTTTGTAAATTTTAATACCTTTAAAAGAACATATATTTAAAATACTACTCTCATATGTAGACAAAATAAAATTGCAAAGTTGTGCAACAGGCAGACCCATAGGCCAACCTTTAGACATTTTATAATATCCACCTTCAAAAGAAGTATAAATGTTATCATCAAAAAAATTTTAAAAATCAATAATAAATTTTATCACATATTTACAAACACCTTTACTTTCTAATGCATGTTCAATTATTTTTATGGAATCCACTCTACCAATAGAATCATACACTTCGGTTACATCTAATAAAGCAATAACATCATTCTCATTAATCACTATATTTTTAATTCTATCTACAAAGTCAAAAGATGAAGCAATAGTATTTTCCCAAGATTCTAAAAACTCTTGTAACAGCTTACACATATATTTAGAAGTCTGATACATAAATGAACCACCAAAATCAATCATAATTTGCAAAGAATTACATTCTTTATGTAACTTTATATTTGCAAAAATACGAGTCATACAGTACAGGAAGGATATATCTTATAATACAAATTATTACAAAGTTTTATTTTTAGCATTTTTTAAAATATTGTTAATAAATTTTATTCTCTGACCATCCATATTATATTCTTCAATCAAAAAAAAAAAATAAGTTTCTCCATTTGCATTTTAAATTTCTCAATTTACTGATATTTTGTGATTAAGTCCATCCACAGCCCTTTATCTTTTTCAAACAAATCATATTATCATTCTTCAGTCTCTGTTTAAATCCCGAAATGGAATCACATTAAATTTATTACAAATAAATTTCCTGACAATTTCATCAGCAATATCGTTATCACCAGGAATCATTTCAAATGAATTTTCAACAGCTGTAATTAGTTCCAAATTATAATCATCCCAAATAGCACCAACGTATTTAGCTATGTGACTGAGAATGTATTTCCGAATCAAATTTATCTTTTTATTTAAAAATTAACAAAATTCATATAGTAATAAGCTTGCGGATAATGCTTATTAAATAAAAAATGAATTTTTGTCTCAAATTTATTACATAATTTAAGTTCAGACAATTTAAATCGATTTCACAAACAATTTTATATATGTCCCAAGCACCCTATTCATTTAAAATTATTAAATGTTCAATTGCTTTCAAATATTGCTGCATATCAAAAAATTCCTTTTTACATTCCTTAACTATATCATTTAAAATCATAGATTTCAATTTGTTCATACAACTGGCATTAAATTTATACAGCTGTTCAATTTTATGTTACAATTATTCAGAAATACAGCATATGAAAAACTACATTCTTTAAAAAAACGAAATTTGCTTATTTAAGCTTAGTAACTTTTTTACACTGCTTCTGCCACTCCTTAACGATTAAATGACTGTTAGTTAAAAAAACTACTGTAATAACAATAAAAAATAATAAATATAATAGTAATAAACTATTATATACAGTCTTTCAATCCGTAGAAATAGTTTCAGTTAATACCTTAACCTGCCTCAACTGCCGTTAAATTCAAAAAACAAAATGGAAGCAAACGTCGTCAACTCAAATCTCATGAATCCTGAATTTTAATGTCAGCAGGTATCTATTAATTACATTTATTTTATTTCTATTTATTAAAATTGCCTCCTTAATTTTTCTTTTACTATAGTTTCTCTCTTCATGAAGAATCTTAACACTTTCAATATCAAATTTAAATTTATATTTTACATGTCCTTTCATGATCCAAGAGAACTGAAGCAGTCATTAAATAACTATTATTTTTCCTTATCACATGCTTATATAATAATTCATGCTCCTTTAATCTTTGTTCAACACTGCACCTCGAACCATCTATATATGATAACATGCATCTACAAAAATTTGATACATAACATTACTTTTCTGCTTGACAGGTATGACATTTTAAAAATTATTCAGTAATTTATTAACATTATTTGTAACACAAAATTAAACATTAAACACATTCTTATATATATCCTTAAAAAATTACATTTGGGCATTTGATATAAATGGAATCGATCTCCATTTTTTACTAGAAATCTTCAACTCCTTTAAATCATTATAACTCTTTGTAAATTGACATAAAGAAATGTTAATCTATTCCATCTCATAACCAACTTCAAGCAATTCCATGGTAAATATCTCAAGATTTTTTAATTTATCACATTAGTAATGACATAGTTTTTCATTACAAAACAAAAAAGATCTCAAACTCATTTTATGCATAATTGGTACTTTTGATTTACAGTATATATTGTAAAGATTGCCACAGGTCTCATCCTTATCCTTACAATAACATGCATCAAACACAGATCATAAACATAAAAAAATTAAACATTCATGAAGGTAATAAAGCATGTGCGTAGATATACACACATATGTGTTAATTTATAAAGTTAATACATCCATCGAACCGTTCAAGTTTATTACATATAAAAGTTTGAATAAAATTATATTCATATTTTACAAACTGAAAATGCTTGAAACAAAAATAATAATGATAAAAGGAATTAATAAAAATTTGGGTTGTCATCTGATCCTTCGTGTCAGCCGCTAGAGACGGGATTTCTAGCTAAATTTCTAGAAATATGCCGTTTCCGCGGCCGCACCCAAGCCTTTAAGCATTCTTTCTAAAATAAATCCTAGAAAGATTGTTAATTCAGAGTTAAGTCTTATTTCTATGCTAAAAGGTAGACTGTTAACTCTGAGTTAAGTCTTCTATTCTACGATAAAATCTAGAAAGAATGTTAACTCGGCTTAGCAGCTAACGGTGTGGCTTTTTCCGATGCTAAAAGCAGAGGAAAATGCCATAGTTGTTTGTGTCCTGCACTATATCGTAATGCTATGTTATGTATTTGATGTAACAATATCATACAAGGGTGTGTTAATTTGATCGTGTCAAAATTATTTTAATTTTCATCAGTGCCTTTTTTTTTTAAGACGAATTGATGTACTGTTACATTTTACAATTTTAACAGTATCGTGATTCTTCCTCATAAATTTGTATTCCTCCTAAATTTTCGATTATGGTGGGTTAGCGTAATATTTTAAAGATCACGCTTTGAGTCACGTTTTAGCGAGAAATTTTCCGAGACAAAAAATATGGCAAATTCGAAAACAGAAAATATGAAAAGATGGGAATTGCCAGACACGGAAGCCGCCAGTGCTGTAACATTTCTACAGCAGAAAAACATCCTACTGAAAGAAAAAAGATGTTTGTGTGGCGAATGTATGAGACTTGAGGTCCATAAAGATCTTTGAACTTTCATTTGTAAGTCTCGTTCTTGCCGAAAGAAATGTGCACTTTGAAAAGGCAGCTGGTGTGAGGGATTTCAAATGATGTTCGTCAAGTCTTTACGTTTGCTGCATTACCGGAGCCGTAACGAGTTGACTGCACAGCATGCCATTAATGATATTGAAATGTCTACCAGTAAATATTATTAACCAAATTGATAAATAAAATAACATAACATACACACACAATAATTGTTGTTAACCAAAAAATGTAAATTATTATTTAAAAATACACAAAAACACCCCGCCCACTAATTGTTGTCAATCAAATGTAAACAAATTAAAGTAACGAATATTATTATTTAAAGATCCATAAAAAAAAAACCCATTGTTTCTTTAATTTTGTCACTTAAATTTTTAAAAACAGTATTACTATTTAAACACAACCCAAATTACTATTTAAACGTACATTAAAAAAGATCCATTCTTGTCAATAATAATGAAATTAAGAACTATTATTGTCCCATTGTCAAAAATATTATGTTTTTGGGAAACCAAAACAATAATTTATAAATGAAAAAAAATTCAATCAGTTGTCAATCAAATGTAATAAATAAAAGTAACTTCAATTTTGATTTACCAAACATACACACACAAAAAAAAAACCCCTTTCTCCAAATAATTGTTGTCGGCAATCAAATGTAAAATAAAAAGGAAGGTAAATTAGTATTTAATCATCATCCAAAAACACCCACCTGTCTCACTAATTATTGTCAGCAATCAAATGTATACCACCACTAAAAGTAACGTAAACTACTATTCTTTAAATGGTTACACCCCTTTCCCCAATAATTGTTGTCTACAATCGTACATACAAAAAAACACCCCTCCCAATAATTAGTATCGGCAATCAAATGTAAACCAATCAAAGTAAGACCGTAACTTAAAACTACTATTGTTTAAACGGTTAACCCACCCCTTCACCCAATAATTGTTGTCTACAACCGTACACACAAAAAAATATCCCTCCCAATAATTAGTGTCAATCAAATGTAAACCAATCATAGTAAGATGGTAACTTATTATTTAAACGTAACCCAAACCACTATTTGAAACTACACCGAAAAACAACCTTTTGTCAATAAAAATTAAACAAACAACAACTATTATTGTCCCATTGTCAAAAATATTTATTCGTAGAAACAAAAATCATAATTTATAAACGAAAGGAAGTCATATCGGTCATCAATCAAATGTAAACCGATCAAAGTAATGGTTTTAATTTTTATTTAAACATACACACGCACACGCGAAAAAAAAAAAACAACAACACTTCTCCCGATAATTGTTGTTGGCAATCAAATGTAAACCTACCAAAGTAACGTAAATTATTATTTAATCGTACACAAAAACACCCCTCCCACTAATTGTTGTCAGCAATCAAATGGAAACCTATCAAAGTAATGTCAATTATTATTTAAAGATCCATCCAAAAAAAACCCATTCTCTCTTAAATTTCGGCAATCCAATTTTACAAAAACAGTAATACTATTTAAAAAAAAAAAAACACAAATTACTATTTGAACACACACCAAAAAAGACCCTCCTCTTGTCAATAAAAATTAAAAAAAAAAAACAACTATTATTATACCATTGTCAAAAATATTATTTGGGAAAAATAATTCAGAAACGAAAGAAAGTAAACTTTGTAAACAAACAAACAAACAAAAAAAGTCAATATTACTAGAGAATCGCTGGCCCGGGAACGTTATATTAATGTGTTTTTGATTAAAAATCGCGCCTCTAGCGACTGACACGAAGGATCAGATGACAACCAAAATTTGTTACTGATTTTCGTTTTATTAATGTTTTAAAATAACCATGCTAGACTAAACGATGTTGTTTAAACAATTGAGAAGGTTTTGTGGGAAAAAAAAGCCAATTTTATAATCTAGCGTTGTGAAATGAAGGGGGAAAAAAAACAACGTGCTTCACAACAATTTTTTTTTTTTTTTTTGATGGCTGGAAAAATTAAGAAACAAGTACAGAAAAAATATAAGAAAGTTTTCTCTTCTTTATTCTTTAATGATGACAGATCAAATAATTTGAAAATTATATACATAGTTTGGATGAAAACATTCTTCAGCATTTTAAAAAAAAAAATAACGCACAAGAAAATCTAGAACTGTAAGTTATTTAATTATAAATATAAAAATTAAGACACAAGATTATCTTTATGCTTTCGTTGGAATCGAACTTTGATATGAACTATGTACATTAAAAAAAAAAAATCAGTCATTTGATTGAAACCTAATAGGAACAAACACTTTTTGTTGTTGTTAGTATTCTATTGAACTATTCATGATAGGATATGTAAAGATATCTATTGAAGTAATCGACCGTTTAGTAATTATAGAAATATTGAGACTTTTGATTTAATAACGGTTAATATCAAACATCAATTTTAACAGTATTTTTTATTAGATAGCTATAACGTACTAACCGTTGATGAAAGAAAATAATTTTAGATATATATTAAGGTAAAGAATCATGCAGGTGTGCTAAACAATCGCTGTGAAAGGTCAAGGCATCACAGAAGTGTTTGAAAAAGACGATGTATACTATATATGTGTGTGAATTTCCACCATCACGTATATATATGCGATGTCTACCAGATATTATGTTAAATGTTTCTAGATCAACTTTAAAAGTTTCCAAACCATTTGCTACCCAGGTTACATATTCATTTTGAGAAAGATGGATAAATTCTTAAAGGCACCACCCTAGAAAATGATGCAAGAATAAATAATTATACCAGAGATGCTGAAAATTCCCAATCCACAATGAATTTTACCATCTGAAAGAAGATACTCCTGTTACCCAAGATATCTACAGAATCATCCATAAATTCATGTTGACATATTATTGTTGGTTTGTTGTTGTTAACACATTAATTTTGTAAATTTTGTGAGGTTTTCTCTCCACTATTATTTTAATTCCATATTTGAATTTTGAGATGGAAGTGCAAAGAAATTTAACATTATGCATTTTATGATGTAAACAAATTAGGTTACAATTAATTTATTGTTGAAATAAAAGATAAATAGTTCTTTTGAAAGAAAAGAGGGACTGAAATATGATAAAACTGAACAAACAAGTAAGACGTATTCTTTTGACAGGTTATAGACACAACATTCTTCTAAACAGAGTTAATTGTTAATAAAACTTTATTAACCATTTGTTAATATGTTGCATACTAACCATTACCTATAAGTGCATGTGGTTAATTTTAATAAAATTGATGGCAATTCTAGTTATTATACATAGTAATAGTTACAAATGGACCCATTATTTTAAATATATTACAGGATAACAATTTACATGGTATAATGGTTATGTCATATTTATTTCAAATTTAAAGACCAATGTCATTCATTTGTTAGATGGAATTACTGATCGTAAGTCATTATTTTAAGATGATGGCATGAAATGCAGATGCTGACGAATACCAATAGTGACATATGGTGGATGATATTTTGATTTTGTTATTTTGATGAGATTATGTGGAGGTGTTATAATTCATAGTTATTTTTTTTTTTTAATTCATATTTTGTCCATCATAATATTTTATATCGAGTTATAATTAAATTTGTTAATTTAATTTTATCTTACATCAAGGGTTGTATATGATTTATTGATAACACATCACTAACTTCACATAGCTCTATTTTACATGTGAACAAACATGCAGCATGAACTTAAGAACTGTACAATATGCAGAGTTAGTGCTCACATTGGGTAGACATCTCCTTATCATAACTCATACCTGAAGAGAGTAGCTGCTCAGATTACGATTGCATTTGAATTCTGGGAATTTAATGGATTGAAATGGAGAGTGGGTATATCCTGTGAATGTTACTAAACAAAAAGGGATTGAGTGGTATTTAAGATCTACTTTGATTGTAATGTTGCTGGATCTTTCCAATCCTCCATGGACAGATGGTTTCTTATCATGGTGTATATAGTGGTGTGGGGAGAAGTAAATGGTAGGGGGCTGGTCGTCCGCCCATTACAATATATATATATATCCCTTTTTTGCAATGGTTTAATTATTAATTTATAACTTAATATACTATTATTTCTTATAATGACTCGTGATGAAAAATTATGTTATTACCAATGTGATAAATTAAAAAATATTGAGATATTTGCAAAGGAATTGCTTGAAGTTGGTTATAAAATGGAACACATTAACAATTCTTTATTTCAATTTAAAAAGCAATAATGGTTTAAAGGAGCTGAAGATTGATAATAAAAAATGGATACCCTATTCCATTTATTTCAAATGCTCAAGTAAAATTTTTTAAGGATATATATATAAGAATGTGTTTAATGTTTCATTTTGTGTTACAAATAATGTTAATAAATTAGTGAATAATTCTAAAAATGCCATACCTGTCAAGCAGAAAAGTAAGGTTGTGTAGCAAATCTTTTGTGGATGTATGTTAACATATATTAAAGCAGGCAAAAACTCACTATACATATTGCCACACAGCAAGCTAGAGTAATCAATGAATTGAAGTGCAGTACTGAAAAAAGATTAAAGGAACATGAATTGTTATATAAGCATGCGAAAAATAAAAATAAGTGATTTAATGACTGCTTCAATTATCTTGCATCATGAAAGGACATGTAGATATAAATTTAAGTTTGATATTGAAAGTGTGTTAAGATTCTTCATAAAGAGAGAAACCATAATAAAAGATAAATTAAGGAGACAATTTTAATAAATAGGAATAAAATAAATTTCATTAATAGACAAGCCGCTAACTTTAAAATTCGAAATTCATGGAATTTGAATTGATGACATTTGCTTCTGTTTTGCTTTTTGAATTTAACAGCAGTTGAAGCAAGTCAAGGAATTAACCGAAAGTACTTCTGCGGATTGAAAGACTGTATATAATACTTTATTACCATTGTGTGTATATATATATTATAACGATCGAAATGTAAGTGCAGATCGAATCTAACCGCAAAAACAATATCTGCAACTACCAGGGCGCCATCTAGGCATTTGAGCCTAGAAAAATTTATAAAGTAGGCAGATACGCGCTGTTAAGATTCCACTTTATTTAAATATTCCGATCGTTAGCCCAAGTCACTAGCTCAACGGAGACGCTGAGATAAAAATCTATAAATTTTTATATCTTAAATATAAAAGAATAAAAGCCACTGCCAGAAATTAACACATAAAAATATTTATTTACGCACATATAAAATAACATTTAAATTTTGAGGAATAAGTTTAACATTTTTAGATTTTTTATATTACTCTTTAATTGTACATTTACATAAATTTCAATGAGTTTTAATATTTTATTTAGATGGTCAAGTATGAATAGACTACATAGATCTGCATTTGAAAAGAAAATATTCTTCCCTGATTTAACCTTAGGCAACAAATTTCGCAACCAAACTGGCGCCAATCCATCTGATACATTCATGTATTCAATGTAGCATGATACAACAACACAAAATACTATACTGTCGGGAAACGTACATCTGAACAACAAGTAGAAATAGAGAAGACATTGACTCTCCACCAACAGGAATGTGACATCTGTTGGCAAGTAGAACAATAAACAAAAAACTCCATAGGAATGGACTGCGGTCTTCTGCCGACTTACAAACCCATCCATAGGCAAACAGAGGGTGTGTGGCGTATATCTATAATCCTGCCTGCAGCGGACCTCATACTACATCTACTAATTACACAAATATATCCAATCCATTGAACCAATTCAACTACGAAATGAATAACCTAAGATTACCCTCCCTTAATATAACTTTACAAAACTACATAGCCATTCACGCCCGACTTAAATTTAACATTTAAATACGTTCGCACAAATGCATTTTATAAAATTTGTTTTAAAATGTTGAGTACAGATCAGCTGCACAGATTCCACGGTCAAAAACATTCCAAATTAAACACAACCGATCAAAATACAAAATCATCGATAAACGTCACTTGCATAGGGAATATACAAATCCCATTAGCATTCATCGTAAGATGTGTGCAGTGATATCGTTGACATATATTCTAATCGAATGTGAAAACCACAACATTATCAACCGCTAACGAATCTATGCAAGGTCTATACCCAACCTTAAATTTCATCAATTAAAATTTAAACAATAAATATTAATACAAATAAATAATAAATGGAAATGATTTTTTTATCAAACGCAAACATATATAAAATTACACATTATCAATTGAGTTGACACATAAGTCAGAGAAAAGTTCTTTTTATAAAATTTAAATTAACTTATCACTCTTTAAAGTTCTTAATTAATATTATGATTTTAACAATTGTTCAGTTCTATTGCTTACGGTAGAAGAGTCCATGTTCCTGTTGGCAATTCCCACGGAGACTTTCCTGGAAGACCAGTCTGATATTTTGGAGGTAGCATTAGCTGGTTCTGTTCTGGTATCACAGTCTTTGCATTTTTAAAATAAGTGAGTGAGGATGACAAGTGCGTCTTGTCGCTAGACTCACCAAAATCAAGTTGGAAAACTGACTGGAACTCAATATTTTTTTCTTTTTATAGTCCTCCTATGGATTCCATGAACAAAAACGTCACTGTTCTGTTTTTTCGTTATGGTCCGGGCCTTTATTTGCTTCCATTGGTCAAGCTAAAATCTCTTTCTTCTCTTATCTAACTTTTCATCTGACTTTTTAATTAAACAGCTTTTCGATAATTAATAAACAATCATTTCCATTTATAGATTACAGGAATTAATTAATACCTGTTTTTATTTTAACTTACGTTATTTTTTTATTAAAATATTTTTATATTTCAATCTTGTATTTTTTTATTAAAAAAAATACGTTCAAATACTTTTTTTTGTTGTTGTTTATGAAAAAAATATTTTTAAAGTTTAGCATCTGTGTGAATGTATATACGTTTAACAATATTTTAATTTTAGCGTTTAGTTTTTTACTTTTATTTGCGAACTTTTAAGTTTCTATTTTAAATAAATGTAACGACATATTTATATATCGTTACAATATATATAGTATGTATTTCAAACTTATATTCTATCATTCCTGAAATAAATGACTAATGATATGAGAAAAAGATAAATGATTCCCAAGATACACATTTTGTGCTGAGCCAGCACTTATCATTTGGCCCAGATCACAACTCATATATATTTTTATCATTTATTTAATATTATATAGATAGCAATTTGCTAAAGTTGTATTGCAAGTGTCAAACCTTCTACACTCACAACTTTGACAAATACTATTTTATATAAATATATTAATTATTTTTAGTGATCACTTATTAAACTAGAGATTAACCTTAACCCAAATAAACTCTTTCTTACTTAATTAATAATGTGTATAGTATTATAGAGTTACCAATACCCGAGTTTCCTTGCCCATGTTGTCAGTTTTGATAACTTTCACTATACTACTCTATCCCAAAATTGGAACTGGTTTTATCACCTATTAATACCTCATACAAAGTTATATAATCCTTTGCATTGTAATATATTTTCAAGTTTAGTTTTTATCTCAGCACAATCATATTGCAACCATCTATCAGCCCACACGTCAGACCATTCTCTCTCACTCTGGATGCGTTTTTTGAAATATCCACTTCATTTTTTTCAAGTGAGTAAGACATACATGACTCGTGTTATAATTTTACATTCATATATACATTTTTTTATCTTTTATATATAATTTAATATATATTTTGTATATTTCAAACTTGTATTGTATCACAAAATTGTTCATTATTTACATTTGTACAATTTGAAAAAAAAAATAGACCAGTATCTCCATTTAAAAAAAAAAATCCTATTTTTTCAAATCTCTTTTACAAAACTTGACAATATATATTTTCATATTCCATGAAAAAATTTTTACATTCTTAAGTTATTTCTCAACTTACTTTCTTAAATGGTGTTTAAATAAATTATGATGGCTGGAAAATAATTATATTCTTGAAGTAAGATTCCAAGTACTTTTACTATTAATATTTGCAACAAAATACATATTTTGATTTTCATTTTTACTTCTTTTTCTACATCTAGTTATTGTATTCTGATTGGAAATACATTACATTTCTCTTACCTTTTAGCAATTAATAAAATAATTTCTTAAAAAGAATGCTTAATCATACATTCTAAAATTAAATACATTTTTGTAACTAAAAATTATATAAAGTCATTAAAGTCAATTAATCTCTCTTCTATGACATTCTCTTTACAAATTAATTTAAAAAATACAATTTCTTTTGATGTTCTAATTCTAAGTTACTCAATACTTAATCAGTTTGGTTCAAAATTATTTATTGACTATATAAAGTTAATTTCCAAATATATAAAATTGTCATACATTTTCAAAATGTCATATATGCATGTATAGTTTCATTTCATATACACAACTTATATATAGATGAGTATAAAGTCTTACTATTTGCATCAATCTATCTTTTCCAACAATACGTAATTAAAGTTTTGTATATTATTTTTACTGATAGCTTGTGATGTAAATTCAAAATAAATCTTAAAATTATCAATATTCATATGATTTACTTTCATAAGTGTTTTTTTTTTATTATTTTTTTTTAATCAGACATATTTGTATTCAGATTTTAGGATACTGGATAATGTGATAATTAGACTATTGTTAGGTCTAATAATTGTTTTAAGTTTAGGATGATGGATGGTGGTATTATTATTGTACTGGTATTTCTAGACTAAACATTTTTTACCTATTCATTAAAATTATTTTATTTACTATGAATGTGAGCAAAAAATAATATCGTAATATTGGTATAATACAATCTAAATAAAACCATTATCAAAAGTTAATTATATATCATAACAAAATGAAAATTTGTTGCAATCTATGGTCCTAAAAATAAAAAATGATTTTAACTAGTGAAAATTTGTAAAAAAAAAAAAAAATTAATAGCAATAAATTTTCAGTATTAATATTCAAATTTCACACAGGGAAAGTTTTATTTTATTAATTTCAATGTAGCATCAACAATGACTTCACGGGATTGTAAGAAATAATTGTGTGACCTGTTGCTTTGGAGATCATGTGATATTTAAGCACCAAACAGATAGATGGAGCTTTAATCAAATGGCCAAAATAATTTCTTTTTTAATTTCCCTATCCTAAGCAATCAATTCATGAACCTTTAGCTTTTGAACCTATCACATTACCACTTTACTAAACACAAAGGAAAGGGGGGGGATCTTATATGGCCAGTTGAATGAGAGATCATGAGATATTCATGCATCAAAGTGACAGATTGAATTAAAAAATCTTAGGATGTTTAGCTCGCAACATTCAACTACTGTATGAAACCTAACAAAAATAAATTATTATAAAAGCATAAATAGCATCATACTCATAACTAAATAGCTAATAAAGTTTGTAAGACTTTTATAACATTTCACTTCACTTAAACATAATAATGTATCGGTAGAATAGTTAGATTTTAAAGAAAATATTAACGACTTTATTACCTCGGGAGTTCATAACTTTGAATGCCAGAATCAATCCTGGGATCTCCCAATCCCAAATCATGCAGGGTAGTTAGATTAAAACAACACAGAACAATTTCACAATTAAAATAAAATCAATCTCATTTGTTTTTGTATATTTCTTTAACTAGAAATCTTCCACCTTCAAAAACTGGCATCAATTTTCCTTACAATATTTAGTAGAAAATTGTAATAATTCAAACATTTATAATTTTCTAATAAAATTAAATAAAACTACACTTTATAATTTGATTTCTCTGATAATAATAAATCTTTTTGATGGACATATTAAAATGAATGCAAATACTTACAGAATAATAAATAACATAGTAATTGCTTTAAAGATATTTCACCCCCTTCCTTGTAGGCCACACAATATTAGTCTACTACATGTAATTGTTTTGACATATACTATAGAATATCAGTAAAATGTAACTTCTGAAGAAATTAAGTTTTTTGAATTAAGATGGTCAAATTGGTTTTATGAGAAAAAAAAATTATTGATTTATCAGAAAATAATTATTAAAAATGATAGAATCATGAAACAACAATCTGTGACAATAAACTGAACACAAAGATTTTTCAGATTGTGCAATTAGACTCTAATAATAATGAAATACATATTTTCACACAAAAAAAATCCACAATATAACTTGATGTGTGTTTGTATATATATATGGATAATAAAATTAAAATGATTAATGTGAAGAACTATAACTTACATAAATGAAACTATCTCATCAACACAAAAAATTCTGGTAAAAAAAAACACAATTGATATCTGAGAGTGAATATAAAAATCTAAATCCCTCCCCACTCCCAAATTATCAACAACTGAGCCAAGCAGAAAATTAATTCAAATTTCCAATGTAAAAATATAACTCCTGCTTATCACAGACATACACAAAATATGAATATGAAAATTAAATAAAACAAAACAACTATGAATAACATAGTATGGGATATAAGCATGCCTGAACACAAATTAAGTTTGATGCAAAAACATAACATATAACATCCTCTACTAAATGAGCACGTGCCCACAAAACATTACATATATATTGTGCACTTTTCTATAGGACAGTACTATTCCATCTGAGTCAATTACTAAAAAATTTTAAATTTTAAAATATGTTCTTTTAATACATTAATTATAGTTTGTCGATTATATTTTTAAAGTACAATTTGAGGCTAAAGCAAATACGTAGTATATAAAATTATAGCGAATTATTTAAAAAAATAGTTAAGTAAAGCTTAAAATATAGTTGCATATGGTTGTAAAAGCTGGCCATATTAAATAACACAGCTATAAATATTAAAAGTATATTTAATAAATTCGATTTTAATAGTTTAAAACTTCACATGATCACATTTCCTATACTAGCACATTAATTGTTGATAAACAAGGCAAAACTCTCCATACAGTATTGCCACCTGTGCTAAACAGAGTAATCAATGGATGACAGAAGGCTTGTGCATAAAATCCCCATCTAATGCCTACTCATCCAATATCCCCAGACTAGTTTCTGGCTTGTGGCCTTCATCAGTGAGGAGCTTTGGATCTGAGAGCACTGCATCTAGATCTTAGGATCTAATGCAACCCTCTAGCCACCTTTTATCTCTACTTAACTACAAAACTATGAGAATGATATTGAAAACAAAAAATATTTTCAATCTAAGCTCAATAGCTTATATAGTCATATGGGTCTGAACTCAGTTCAGCACCCATACATTTTGGTGTCTTTGGCTCTTTTACAACCATAGCCACCACTGTCCTATTAGGCAGGATTGGTGTTAAACCATTAAGCATCACATGATCACATTTCCTATACTAGCACATTAATTGTTGATAAACAGAGCAAAACTCTCCATACAGTATTGCCACCTGTGCTAAACAGAGTAATCAATGGATGCCAGAAGACTGTTCATAAAATCCCCATCTAATGCCTACTCATCTAATGGCCTTCTGGCATCCATTGATTACTCTGTTTAGCACAGGTGGCAATACTGTATGGAGAGTTTTGCTCTGTTTATCAACAATTAATGTACTAGTATAGGAAATGTGATCATGTGATGCTTAATGGTTTAACACCAATCCTGCCTAATAGGATAGTGGTGGCTATGGTTGTAAAAAAGCCAAAGACACCAAAATGTATGGGTGCTGAACTGAGTTCAGACCCATATGACTATATAAGCTATTGAGCTTAGATTGAAAATATTTTTTGTGTTTTCAATTTCATTCTCATAGTTTTGTAGTTAAGTAGAGATAAAAGATGGTTGCTAGAGGGTTGCATTAGATCCTAAGATCTAGATGCAGTGCTCTCAGATCCAAAGCTCCTCACTGACGAAGGCCACAAGCCAGAAACTAGTAGGCATTAGATGGGGATTTTATGCACAAGCCTTCCGGCATCCATTGATTACTCTGTTTAGCACAGGTGGCAATACATTAATTTGTTAATAACATAAAATTTATAATATAATCTAATAATTTAGATAAGAATATTTTTAACTAAAACGTATGGATGTGTCTTTTCGTTTATGTATGCAATGTTTTTCTATATCCAGTGGATGGAAGAAGCCTACTAAAAATGATGACCAGATAAAAAGGGTTATTTAGTAATAATAATAACTATTAATAATTTATAATGTATATTTTTGTTTTCTTTAGATCATGTATGAATCTAAGAATGAAGTGTAAAAGTTTTAATTATATGTAACGCATTTTCATACAACATTTTAAAAAAACATTATGAGATAGGATTGATTTGAAAATATGCATACAACAATTATTTTTTTTTATATATTAGTGATATAATCCAACATAATAACAAATAATTATGTGATTCTTTTAAAATTTTCATGTTAGGATATTCAAATATTGTCTAAGTAGATTATATATGATTAAACATATAGAATAATGAAGTAAGCAAACTTTTCTTATGGAACAGTGAAATTGTTTTAAACTATCAATGAATTTTATTTATTGTTTTGTAAATGCAGATAGTTATTTATCGATGTAAGATGTAGAAAAATCTTGAGAAATAATGTTGAGATAGTGGCTTGGAAGTACTTAGTGAACAGGAAACCAAGAAGATGTTTTTAAGAAATTGGATATGATAAGGAATAGAAATAATACTTAGTCTTTATGTGGATATCAGCATAGTTAACAAAGCCCTATGACTTGTACACATTTTATTTGGACAGTGTTTTATATGTCTTTAAATATTTGATGTTTTAAATAAAGCTGAAGAAGTAGCTTTAACATCGTTCATGTATTAGAGGTTATTAGACAGGTAAAGGTCATACCTCTTTGCACTGTGCCATGATTTTTTGAGATATATTAAGAGTGATACTCTAGCTTTCTTCCTTAAATCCTATACATCTGTTTCGCTATCTTTATTTCATATAACTGCATCGTTCAGTAAGATATTTTGAAAAGAAATGATAAATAATTTAGAACTTAGGTTATGCTATCGTTTTGTATAAGATTGGTTTATTTGCTTAGAAGGAATAGAATTTTATGACTTAAAATTGAAGGTCCAGTGAATCCTAAAGGAAAGGAAAGAATCATAGAATATATTTTGAATTTTATTTCGGAAATAAAATATAAATTTTGGAATAGAGTATCTAAACAAGATATTTTCTTTAAAATGTTGCTTATTTTTGAATGCTTTATTATTATTTTTAAGAGAAAAATAAGTATTGCATATTTTTAAAATACAATAGTACAAAGTAAATTATATAAACAATATGCATAGTATATTTTTGTTCATTGAATAACAGGAATATATTGATTATTACACTTATATCATACTAAAGTAAGGCTAAATAAGAATATATTATGATTAGTAAACATCGTGTGATAAAATACTAAAATCTAGTACTGAATTTTGGATGAATATTTTATGTAACATCTTTGACTTTGCAAGATGAAAATTTTTTTTATATTTTGAGAAATCCATACTCATTATAAAGTTAATTTTTTTTTTTTTTTCTAGAATGTTTTCCTATGAATTTTTTTTTTTTTTTAAAAAAAAAAAAAGATATTTTAATAATATTAAGGATGAAATATTCTGTTAATAAGTAAATATATTTATAATACGTTAACCATAATGAGAAACCAAATGGTAACATTTTTTTTTATTTTGTCTTAAATATAAATAAATATATAACTAAACTATAAACTATTTTTATATAACTTAGTAGATAAAAATGTAAGATTAAAATAACGATATCCATTGTAAATAGTGTACATAAATTGTTTATTTTATTTGTTGTTGTTAATAAACTTTGTTAAAATTTGTTTTTTCAAAATTTTTGTGTCTTGATTGTTTATTTCTCCACTTCACTGCATGAAATCACGATATATTCATAACAATTGAAACAAAAATATAATTTTGCACAAAAAGATAAATAGAGAGTTATATTTAAGAATTTAAATATTTTATTGGTATTCTTTTAATTAAATAATTATAATTTTACATTGTTTTATTGGTCATAAATCAGTTATCACAATAGTATACTGAATTATATGCTATCAGTTGCCACACATCCTTTGTTTATCAGATTATCATATGCTGCCATGTATTTATTATATTATTACATGAAGGTAAAAGATTATATAAAATTATTTTATTATGGTAATAAAAATATAATGAAAAGAAAAGATATCCAGTAGTAGTTAAACACTGAAGAATATTATTATTATTATTTATTATTATTAGTTTCAGTGTAGTAGATTATGACATAAAATCCCTTCTCATATTTTACTACCGTATTTTTAAATTAACTTAGAATAAACTTTATGAACCTTAGATTATTTTATTGAGCTAGATTATTAAATAGAAGATTAAGATTTAATTATTAGTTTAATCTTAGTGAGTAGAAGTTATTAAAGTCGTAAGAATACTATGAGTTTGTTATTTGAAATAGTAATAAAGGGGGGATAGTGTTCTTATGCCATTGAGGTAGTATCCTGTGGGATATTGGCTCAATGTAATCTATCTTGTCACCTGTATCTTTACTTCAAGTCTCATGAAAATATTAAATATTTATTTAATTTATTTTTATAAACTGAACCTTATTCGTATTTTAAATTTGAGCTAGTGAAACATTTTAATTTTAATGCTGAATATTTTATTTATTAATTATTAACTGAGCTAGAACCCGTTTTATTTTATATCATATATTATCTGGAAGTGAAGATGCACAAGACAAGGTTAGAATATATATATATTCAGAAATGTGCTGTTATATATTCATACCATTTAAATAATCATTTCTTAAATTATTAATATTATTAAGTCAAGATGACACTGAAATCTGGTAATCACATGAATAGCTTATGCCTAATCATAAAATCTCAATATAGAATGCTCAAGTTTGATCATTTTCTTCCATGAATTTTGAATTTACATTTTGCTGCTGTCCTAATTGAACCACTGTTGTTAGTCTCATATATAGCATTGCCGCCCAATTGATATTAATAATGAGAATAAAAAAAATAACAAAACAAAAAGAAGAAAGCAAAGCAAAATAGAAGAAAGACAATAAGAAAAAAAGTCAGTCCCTCCTTATTAAGAATTGTTAAAGGAGATAAAGTGAATCTCAGAAAAGTTAAAGATGAAAAGTTTTCTCAAAAGAAGAAAAAATTACATTTAACTTACAGCATTTCAGGTATGCCAAACCTAAAATCATTAGTTATGAGCCCAAGAAAAGAATTTTTAAAACTTAGCATCAAAAATGTTATACACCATGTAGAATCAATGAAATTTAAAATGTAAAAATCAGAGAACCAAAATTAAAAAATATATACAGAATATAGTAAGTCTGCTTATTAATTTTGTGTGGCTAGCTATGTTAAAGTTTTTTTTTTAATTTTATATAAACGATATAATTTCAAATTTAATGAGGCAAAAAACTATAGAAAATTATTTGTTTTTTAGAGAAAATGAAACTATTCTAAGTTATAAGGATCTGTACAATAAACTTTATTTGAAAAAAAATTTGACAAGTGTGGGAAGAGGATGAATAATTAAGGAAAATTCCTTCTTTTATTATGAGATTTTAACTGTCATCAGCTATATTAAATAACAACTGCATGTTGTGCACATTGGCATAGCTTCCAGTCAAGGTCGGACAAAATTTAAACTTTCAATGGACGTTTCCAGTTTCTCCCTGGTGGTAATTTTTTTAAATGTTCAACATTTAATTTTAGTATTTAAACCTTTATTCTGTATTAGAATTCAATAAATTGGGCTTAATTTGTTCAAAATATAAATTTACAAATAAAAAGTATCCTTAAAAATCATATATGAATTTTGCAAATATTGGTCATTGCATGTTACCCTCTTAATCCAATTCATTTTACCATTAAATAAAAAATTTGATACTGGTTTAATGATGTATGGTGGATAATAGACCAGTATCATCTAAATTAAGAACTTTGATGATTGTAATACATCATTCTGATGCTGTAGACAAGACTAAGATTGGATACTGCATTCAGGTTATTGACGATGCTCTCAGGATACGAATAGAGGATTAATTGTGAATGATCAATATGTGGCACAAAGACCAAAAGTAGCTTCTATTATTTACAGAAGAAATTAATAGTTCATCAGCAATCTTTTGCATCTCCTCTTTGCATTCATCTTACTATATTCAATCCTGTAATTTAATAAAAAATGTAGTAATCATGAAACTCTCATGCAATTGATCATCTTCCTGCACTAATATTTATGCAACTACAGTTCCATCCTTTTATCATGTGCACAATAATTCTGAGTTCATGTTTTAGTTTTTTGTGTGTGTGTTCACAGCACCTTACTCAAGACAGTACAATTAATAATGAGACAGGAGTTTCAACTCAGCAAAAATTCTATATTTAAACAATCCAATTTACAAAATTCTATGCCTAGCATGAAATTGGAAAGGATTTAGGAAAAATCATCTAAAAATCACCTATCTTGCATAAATAGTAGCATTAATAAAAATAAACATTTTAATTTTAATGCCATTTTTCATGAACATTGTCATATACTATATAAGTTCATTTGATGTGAATTCTTCACTACTTGAACAAAAAATGGCACTTGGAGTTAAGAACTTGGCAAAATTAAAGATTGATACAGCAACTTTCAGTGAAACATTTTTCAAAAAAAATAAATTGAATAGATAGGCACTAACAAGCAAGTTTTTTGGAAAGTTAGATCATTAAGTGAGGAGAGACTACATAGTGGTGTATTTGCTGTTAGGTTAAATTTAGTTTCTTCTATTCTTGAAATTCCTAAATGTATTAACAAAAAGCTAATATTATGAAGAAAGTTGCTACTGGATAATATTGTTACATTAATAAACTGAAAGATTGGATTTTTCTTCTTTGTGACTAATGCGCGCACAAAAATAAAATAACTTTGGCCTATGTTACTGGAAATAATGATATTTATAGTACTATAAACTCAAATAATGATCTTCTAGTATTACATTTTGGCACAAGATAAACATTCATTAGCATTTTGTTTACTCCAAAAAATTACTATAAAGAAATTTGGATGCATTCACACTCAAAACAACAGCATCCAATAGGTAAAAGTCAGAATGCAAAAAAAAGAGGTTATATTAATTACACAAGGATTTAGAAATGCAAATTGTTGGACAAATCATTAACAAGCCCTCCAAGATTAAAATAATAGTTGCAATTATAGATCTTATTTCAAACATATGAGTTTGAAATTTAATTTTTGTTTTTTAGAAGCATCTAATATTTCATCAACTTTCAAACAATAAAATTGTCCATTTAAATTTTCAAAATTCTTATGTTATTGAGAAATTGAATTCTTTCAAGAAATAAATCATGAATGTAACCAAATCTATTCTTGAATGAGTTGACAAGAAGGACTACTCACTGGTTCTCTGACAATAATTATATACAGAAATTTAAAACTACAAAGTAGTCATTTTACGTCTTTTTTGTTCTGATATATTAAAAGTAAAACTCTTTACAATGATAATGATGACATTTTGAACAGATGAAATAAATATTTTGATCCTCTTCTGAAGAATTGAAATGTTGATTCTTAATAGAGTTAAAACAGATCTCTGTAATCTTAAAAATGGAAAGCATTCAAGTGCTGATGAGATATCTGAAGAAGTTTTAAAATACATTTATAAATATGTTAGCTTCAGAATTATTGGAATTTTATTTTGAAATATATGGATCAGCTGAAAGGAGTTTCCACCATTTGAATTTATAAAAACAAAAGAGGATAAAAAAGCCTGTAGTAATTATCATGAAATATTACTATAATCCACTGCACTAAAGATACCTTTTATAAATGGATTATTATCAGAGACTTATTATAGTTTAAGTGGATCAAAAAGCATTATAGACATGATTTTGGTTGCAAACAAATACAAGAAAAGTGTCAAGAGAAATAGTGAGATTTACATATTGCTTTTATTTATTTATAAGAACATTTAACACAATTAATCAAACAAGAGTAGGCAAAGTTTGAAATTAACTATTGACTCCAGAAGATTATTGTTATTATTATAAAACTTGTATATAATGAAAAATAAGGATTTATAGCAATCACATTTTTGTTTTCCATTTGTTCTTTTAAAATAATTTACAGATGGCTCCATAAGCAGGCATCCAGATGGGATGTGAGTCTGATGGTGAAATTTTTATTTTGAACTGGGTAAAAATAAAAATAAGTTCATATTTTTGGATTCAAGATTTACAGTATGAAGATGATTGCACTATTGTTACGATTTCAAAAGATATTTTATAAAATGTTTTTAATATTTTAAATGTAAAACTATTAATTTCGTAAACTGATTTTAAATATATAATCAAATTAATTAATATAAAAAATAATTAACGTCCTTATCTCACACATGATCAATTTCTAGAATGTTTTTGGAAATAGATAAAATTAGCAATTATTTTTGTGGTAACATACAGTATAAACATCCAAAATTGATCCATTAATCTGAGACCTAATTAAAATAATTAAATTAATGTTTAAATGGGCTTTCTACATAATAAACAATATTTTATACTAATTCTTTATATATACTGTATGGATTAAAAGGTGAGTAAAACAGTCTTCAAATAGCCTACTATATGTAAAAAAAATATCCAGTATTTTACTAGAGAAACAGTGACAAAGAAAGCTTTACTATCTCCAAATGTGGGGATTTGAATGTTTTCCCATCCTTGTTTTATTTTCTGGTTATACCAATTCACTGAGCAAAATTAAATGTTTTACCTGGAATGGCTATGGTCTGCTTTGAAAGAAAAATTTGAAGACCAATTGAAACAGAAGAAAAAGTAAATTCAACATAATGATTTTAAATTTGGGGGTTACATTAAAAATTTTACTAGCAATTTTTTTTTTTATCTAAAATTCATTAAAATTTCAAAATTTAAACCTGGATAAAACTTTGTCTTTTTCACACCAAATGAAAAAAAAAGTTATATTAAAGACTATTTTTAAAAGAAACTGTTCATTGACAAATTCTAAAATAAATAAAATGAGTATGTTGAATGTTATTTATGATGTTAAAGTTGTTTATTTACAAAAATAAAGAGATGCAAGATTCTTATCTTTACAAAAAAAAAAGGAGCATTTAAGTGCCCTCTATTAATTTATAGTGAAATAAAATTTTAGTTACTGTATTATATAAAAAAAATTTTAAGATTTAATGTAAATTGAACAAAAGGTTTTAATATTATATAAATAAATGTGAGAAATTCACAATTGAAAAGTTAAAAAAAAAAGTGTTTGCAACAACCTGGCCTGTTTAGTAAACTTCAAAAACATACCCGGCAAGATATTAATAAAGCTAAATTATAATTAAAATTGTTAAATATACCTGTCATATTTAATATGAGAATTTACAGCATTATGGTAACTGTTTCTTTAAAAAAATTACATTTATTAATAGCAGAATTACTTCCTTCACGTAAAATATGCTTCATAATAAAAAGTACAGTTATTAAATATAAAATGCTTACAATATAAATTATTTAAAGTTTTTTTTTTTTTCAATTTTTCAATAGTGAGTTTGACAGCTTTACAGACAAATTAATAGTTTCTTTTAATTGGCTGTGAAATTGACAAGTGACAGTGTTATGAACAAATGTTTAGGGATTTTATATATAAGATTATAATAGTCAATTTCTAACTGATGAATATAGAAAATATTTTCACAAAGAGCTAATAAGGTTTCTTAACTATTCTAATTGTTAAATACAGTTTTTCCATATGTTCATTACATAATTAGTTATAAAAGAATGTATTAGGTATAATACAAAACTTTCAAACATAGAATAAAGACATATGAAAAAGGCAAATGATTCCAAGATGAATGGTAATGGCTACATCAATTGTCATCCGTTAGCCCAGATATTTTATGAGTGGATAAAATGGAAAATTTTGTAGTATATTTAAGATGTCACAGATGAGTAGAAGAAGAGGGGAAATATATAATATTGATTGTTGTACTTAATAATAATGACATATCAAGCTCTAAGCTTAAATCTAGTATAAGAATTAAATAATAATCTTAAGCCTAACAAACAATTAGCAGTAATCATAAATGTTTTTATCTAATGATGATGTTTTCAAATGAGATTGCGCTTGCAAAGCAAATTGTAGTAAAACTATCTATATTTTCAACAACAATAGTGTTATTTACATTGCATTAAGTGGCAGTTTTTGTTCTTCATAACAACAATAAATAAAAAACAATTGACAAATAAATTATATATTTTTAAATGATTGTAATGTTATAACTTTAAAATGTAATTTTATTTTTACACAACAACAAAAAATATATTGATATATGTACGAATCTATGAAAATGTGTTAAATTTTTATGTTTTATTCAACAATAAATTAGTCATGTAATGAGAGACACTATCAATAAATATGCTTATGATGAAGATCCTATATACATATAGTGTCAACAGGTATGATTTTTTTATTGTTGTTATACTATTCACATCTGTATAGTCAATCATGACTGCATTAACCAATCTCTTTTTTCCAGTATGGTTTTACATATCAAATTTTTTTTTTATTAATGAAAGGCTGTCTTAAATGTTAAAATTGCAATTAAGAAATCTATACCAATATCAAAATTTGCATTCAAAATCAAAAAAACAAGTCTAATGACTTTAATGCTGGGGGGGGGGGGGTCCTTAAGAGCTGCAAAATCAACATAACTAATTAATCAATTTGATTCTGTTATGCACATTTTAAAGTTGAAATTTGCATAAGTAAATTTGAGGTTTAATTGTTTTTTGATTATACAATTAAATACAACATTGATTCCATACCAGCAATCACAATAAAATATCATATAGAAATTAACAAAATTCAAAATTAATTTTTAAAGAATTATAGATTTAAACTTTTAATTTACAGTATGTAATATCTATGCTCACTTATATAAATGTGTATTATATACATTTTCAAAATGTATTTATAGCATATATGTGTCAAAAACATACAGTTCAATACAATCATAAATTTCACAATCTATATAACATCACTTGGAATTAAATGTCACAGATATTGAAGACTTTGTATCAAAACAAAAAATTCTATAGTTTTTAGAAATCATTAAATAATTCATATTTTTTTAATGAATGTGTAATGCCTGCACTTTGAGATAATCATACTTTTATGTTAGTTTAATATAATGGTATCAATAGTTAAATGATAATTTAATATCTGAATAAACTTTCATAGTGAAAATACATTTGTATTTGTATATTCTAAGAGAATGTTTTTGAAATTAATGGTAGTCTCAATCTTCAAAAAAAAAAATTAATGGGTTAATTTATTGGAATAATTTGCTAAACGTTAGTAATGTTAGTAATAAATTTAGTTGAGAAATTAAGAAAAAACAATTTCACCAAGATCAAGGAATTCATTGGAAGCAATCTCCATTATATTATAGATAGATCAAAAAACATGACTGTTCCAGTACCTGTAACTTTAAAAAAAAAAAAAAAAAGGTAAACAACTCATTATTAAGAACTCTAAAATATTAAGAGAATAATAATTTGACACATTAATCATATCTTTATTTGATTAATGATCATCACAACATGTATTACTTATTGCACATGGTAATATATTCTTCAAATAGTTAATAGCATGGCAAATATCTCTCCAAAAACACCTCATGGAAAAAAGAGCATTACTCACTAAGTTTTCCAATAGTCAGATGATGAGGATTTAAGCATTTTTGGCATGCTTATTATAACCTCTAGCTAAGTATAGATATCTATTTACTGGGCCAGTTTTGGATGGTTAGTTAGGCTTTGAGTCAGTTACATAAAAATGTCCTAAGCCTCATACAAACATGGAAAAAAATTTCATGTTTTGTCCAAATCAGATTTGAACCCATGTTATAAGCATGTTATATGGATATGCTATGATTACACCAACGTAATATAGTGAGAATGAACCATACTTTATGACGATTAAAGTACACAATAAAAATAAGACATTTGTGTTAAATGAGCATTTAAAAAATAAAGTGTGAAAATTAATTAATATGAAATTATTGAGAATAAAAAGATGACAAAATGAAGGATACTACAATTAACTCTGATACTATTTATCTGACGATTTGTGATGATGGTATTTTAGATTTGATAATATATTGGACTATTTCCATCATCTATCATTAAATGTTAATGTTAAATATATAGAAAATTATTTAGACATTCAACATTTAATGATAAATTGTAGAAATAGTCCAACATATTATCATAAACCCTGATACTCTTTTTAAAAACTCTTTGGAGAATAGTAATTGTCAGAGTGGTTGTGATAAAATGTTTCCTGCCATAAGGATTAATCCAAAAATATATATTATTGAAATCTACTACTTATAAAGAAGATTACAAATACTCTTCAGTTATGGAACAAATAAAGTGACAATGTGTTCTTTTGTGCAGACAAAATAAGGATATTTTGTTAAATGCCTTGCAAGATAATTTAGCAATGAATAAGATTAATCATTCCGTTTTTTCTTTGAATCAAAGTAGTGATATAAATAAATCTTTATCTTAGTCATTTGATGATAGAATGAGTGATAAAATAAATGCATCATTGAAGGTGTTATTCCAGTAAATAATATCATGATAATGATAATATAAAGATGTTATAAATGATAAAATTAAAAAGAACATTAAAAGATTAAAATCCGTTTCTCATTGGACACAAATAAGCAATATGTGTATAATAAACAAAATGTTGGAACTTTAAATAAAGATAAAAATTTAACAATCTTGGAAAATAATTATAAGTGCAAATATAGATTTTAAAAATACTGAAATTTGTGAAAATGATAATAAAGATTTTATTTTAGTTTATTACTCAAAAAAATAAAAAAGTATAGATTATTACATATTAAAAAAACTACAAGTCTAAAAATCTGACTTGATTCCTGTTACAATTTTAAAGCTATTAAATCTAAAGAAGAATATAAAAGATTTTTTTGTCTAAAATCCATGTGGATACCTCTGTAGATGATATTGAAACTTATATAAATGACAAAATAATGATACAACTTTCATTATAAATTAAAAACTAAAAATGATTTGTTGAATAGGATAGTATCAAAGTTGAGGGTGGAGTGAGTTTGATACTTGTAAATCAAAATGTAATGATTTATTGAACTGGAAATTCTGGCCTGAAGGTATTTCATTATATCCATTCTATTGATCATTGAACAGAGATTTCATATTTAACTGGATCAAAGATATATCAGAGGATTTTGAGCCAAGTTTAATCTTATAATCTTAATTGAAAATTATGATTTATTTATGTTAACAGCAATATGATTAAACAATTCTTATATGGATAATTAATGTATTGACAGCAAGCAGCAGGTTTTCAGAAAAGATTGCTCACTTGAACTTGGATCAAGAGGTGAAAAGTTCTCATAGCAGTAAAAGAAGAAGTGTTTTGTAATGAGATTACTATTAAGATTGATATTACTGATTTTATTTGGATTGAAATTTCACAACCACAAGAAAATAAATTATTAATTGGAAATTTACATATTTCCTCCAAATATTGTATTACATCAATTGTGTTTAGCATTAGAAGCTTCGGAGAATAAATTAGTCTCTTACAAAAATTAATTATTATTGATAAGATTTTAATGTTCCATCTATGTTTTCAGCAAATGGAAGTGGTTATTTGGATTATTATTTACAGAAAAGTTTTGACTAATTTTAGTTTTTGGATTGTAAAAAAAAATCACCATTAGTCACTTAAAAACTTGCACTATTGATGTTTAGAATTTTCTATAGATATAAATTTTGTTAAAACAGCTGATGTTAGACAAATATATCAAAATTATAAAGGTGATTTATTTGAGTCTTTATCACGATGTCTTGAATTTTGTATGGAGAGACTTTTGTTCTAAATATGATATTGATAAAGTAGTAGTAACCTTTAATAATGCCATGATAAATACCATGGATAGATGAATATCTCTGTCTCAAAGTAAAAGTAGTATGAATAAATATTCTATTTGGTTTTCTAGCACACTTAATATTAATTATAATGAGAAAGAATAGTTTTCATGAATTGTATAAAAATAAAAATCAATTGTTGGAACAATTTAGTTAATTTCAGGAAATGTTTTAATGTAAAGAAAAAGTCTACCATCATTTATATATTGATAATATATCAAAGAAATATAAGGTATGATCCAAAGTGATTGGTCATATGTTAGAGATTTTACTAGCATCAATTTTAAATCAATGTATAATGTTTCAAATAACTTTTTAAATACAGAAGACTAAAAAAATAATTCTCTTGTAGTCAAACTAAAAATTTGTATTTACATATGAAAAAGTTATAACTTCTTCTGTTGCTAGTCATAATAGGTATATAGATATTATTTACATAGCCAAGATATCAAATGAGGTAAATGATGCTATTAAAAATATAAAAGGTAATACTCCTGTTTTCATAAACAATCGTGCACTTATTTATTTTGTATAATACTTGTCCTATAATTAATAATTGTTCTGTTGTTTGGAATTCTAACACAAAATGTTATGAAGATGGATTGCAGAACATAATAAAAACATAGTTTAAGTATGTAGGTATATAATTACCTATGAATAATGACACATATTTTTAGACAAAAGAATGTTGAATGATGAGGTGTTTCTAAAAAAAATTATTTTATGTAAAATTTGATGTAACAGAATTTATTGATAACATAAATTATAGAATTCATAATATAACTAGAAATAATGCTTTATTTATATTAGAAAATATAATTATAATTATTATAAATATAAGAGATTTGAACTCAGACTTTCAAGTCCCTTCGCTATCCACACTACCTCATACTACTGATATACATGACCACACACATGCAGAAAAGATAAATAATCACCAATAAACGTATTTTGTGCTAAACCAGCACTCATCAGTTGGTCCAGATTACCATTTCCCATACATATATATAATCGGTGCTCAGTTAATATAAAGATAGCAAATCCTTACACTTTAATGGACAGGCTTCAACCTACTCCAACCTCCAACTCTTCCGCCATCCATACCATTGAAAATCTGATGAAAGAATTCTGCCCATCCCTCTTCTATGTATTTAAATGGATACTGTCCTATATGTGAGGAGTCAGTGACTTGAGGTCAACATGGGCATGACAACAACATTGGCATCAGCATGGGAGTTGAGAATTCCATCATCAGATTTTCAATGGTATGGATGGCTGAAGAGTTGGAGTAGGTTGAAGCCTGACCATTAAAGTGTAAGGAAACTGAGCACTGATTATATATATATGTATAGGAGATGGTAATCTGGACCAACTGATGAATGCTGGTTTAGCAAGAAATACATATATTGGTGATTATTTAGCTTTTCTGCATGTGTGTGGTCATGTGTATCAGTAGTATGAGATAGTGTGGATAGTGAAGGGGCTTGAAAGTCTGAGTTCAAATCCCCTATATTTACAATTAGGCTCCAGGTATAAGAGTGCTTGGTATTTCAAATCTTATATAATTACTATAGAAATTTTTCCATGATTAGAATGTCCATGTTATACAATAAAATATTTTCTGTTGTTCATTTGTTTCATTTGAATTTTCGTGATTTCTTAAATCTAATGTAAACTAATTCTTTAGCTGTACTACAATTGGATTGTTACTAATCTGTTACAAGCTTAATAAGATTGAAGTGAATTATATGGATTCAGAATAACAATCCATAACCAAAAGTGTTGTGTAATAAATAAAAAAAAACCATAAAATTATTAAATTGAAATAGGAATAATGTTTATCATTTATCTAAATTTAAATAAGAACAATATTAAATACAACTATATATAAGTTCAGAAAAATACTTGAGGTAAAAAAATCTCTTGTGATGATTAAGAAATTAAGCTATTTATGAAATAATTGAGAAAGATGAGGCAATTTAATTCATCCACACTAAAATCATTATTAAAACAGGCAAAACTCTCCATACAATCAATGGATGCCAGAAGACTTGTGCATAAAATCCCTATCTAGTGCCTAGTCATCCAATATCCCCAGACTAGTTTCTAGCTTGTGGCTTTCGTCCGTGAGGAGCCTTGGATTTGAGAGCACTGCACCTAGATTGTAGGATCTAATACAACCCTCTAGCAGCCACTTTTTATCTCTACTTAACTACAAAACTATAAGTTTAAAATTGAAAACACAATGCACTGAGTGGTACTATTGTATGGGGAGTTTTGCCTGTTTTAACAACAGTTATGAACAAGCATAAGAAATTGTGATCATGTGATGTATAGTGGTTTTAAAATCATTATTCTCAATCTTATCCCCAATAGAAAGATTTCTAAACTAAGACAAACAAAAACCATTCAAACCAATAATAACAAAGTGTTTTGCCATCAGTCAATGCCATTCAACAGCTTGTCTAAAGGCAGTAAATATACTTTTCTAATGAATATGATATTTCTTTCACATTACTACTGTAGGTAATTAATTATCATGGCTTACAACCAAAGATATATTTGAATGGAACATTTGCAACCAATCACGTGATTGCTAGAAAAGAAAAAAAATCCGGCCAAAGACTCTTCAAAGCTTTATAATTCCCTGTCATTTGTGATATATTGAAAATTGATCCATTAGCTTGTCAACAAAAAAGTTGCTGAAATTCTACAGAAGATTTAAGATCAATTACAATCTGAAATTTAGACTTATATCAAGATAACTCTATGAGTAAAAACAAAAACCATCTGAAATTCCTTACCCTAAGAAGGTCAAGTAAAATACAGTATTGGAAACTGTGAAAATCGCACTCATATTTTAATACAGAGGAGTGATATTCATTTCATTTAAATATATAAACAAGCCTAATATTTAATTATTTTATAATCATAACAATTAAAATTATTCAATATTAAAAAGTATACATTTCCTCACTTCTTTTAATATGCATTATTTTATTAATAAAGTCATATGTTTACATATTACAGCAATATAGCTCAAAGCCATCAATTATTGGTTAAATATTGTGTGCTAAAACAGGCAATCTACATGTAGATATATAGTGTTTGATATACATAGTATATATATATTTATTTATTTATTGATAAAACATTTTCTATAATTTTAATACATCATTAAATTAATTCTATTATTTAATTTATTATTTAATTTTTTACATCAATGTAATTCATTATATTTCTGTGATTGTGAAAGTTGTCAGATGCTTACTATCCTGTTCTCAAGTCTGTCCAGTCAACCAGTTATATGCTAATGAAGAAATTAGAGGCTGAAAGACTTAAACCTCATTGTGGAACTATTCTATTTCAGAGACTAAATGGTGGCACCTCAAGAAGTAACAATAGTTATTTTTAAGGACAAATCCCCAACTGATCCATATCATATATATTTACATATTGCTACATAAATTAATATAACCATGTGATTGTAATCAAGTTTTAGAAGTCAATCATGCTCAATATCATCAAATGGCAATACCATTACAATATATATTTATATAGTATGAAACCTCAAACTAAGCCAGTAATGTCTTTGATTATCAAAGCATCAAAACTAATCATATTCTAGATCTTACACTGTTATTAAAATTAAAAAAAGATGACTCATATTGTCTTTCAGCTAAGCTATTCTCATAAAATACACTTAGCCTTACAATGCTCACTTTATCCAATATTAAAGTTTGCACTACTTACAAGTATATATTTTAATCAATAGTATCTTAAATTGGATAAATGGTAAAGGGTTAAGTATAGTGGTATAATTTACTTAAAATCCAGATATTTCAAGCTATAATATTGTTTTCCACATTCATTTATCTGTGGTTAAGTTGTAGACTAGTATTAATTATTGGGAATTAGGAGTCAAGCAAACAATTGTTGGATTGTAAAATAACGATAAGACTTGTACTACCAGCTTTTGATAACAAACTTCATTAAAAATTTATTAATACATTCAATACTTATGATTTAAAATAATGTAAGTCAATACATGTGTGAGTAGATCATCAACCAATTCTGTGCCTAAATATCAACCGCTATAGTCATTTGCTAATTGTATCATATATATATATACACATACACTAAATGTAAGCATTCTACTGTCACTTACCTCTGATGAGCTTTCACTTGATATCAAATTCTCAGCTGCATCAAAGTATTCACTAATAGAAGCACTCTCATTGGATAATGACTGTTTAATAGGTGTGTGAAACTTTAAAACAAACATAAAGAAAAATAAATAAATAAATCAGATGGGATAAGTAATACTATGTGTATATATATATTAAATTAACTAACTAAAAAAATAATGCATACAATTATATGAACTGCTGTAAATAAAATTATTATAATAACTAAATATCAAGTTTTTTGTTAAACCTATTGCTTTTTTTAAAATGCTATACAAAATATTATTTACAAATGGAATTTAGTTTGGTAATGAAGTAATGAGCATGTTATGAAATCAAATCAACATTATATAACCATTTATGAACAGCATCTTGCAAATATTAATATAATCTATTTAATTCCTTCTAAAACCCTCTTGCTATCTCGAATTAAAACCCAATCCAGTTCTGACTGATAGTACATGGATTATATCTTGAAGTACATATACTTAATTACTTCTGAATTCCTGTTGCAATTTTGAATTAAAACCCAATCTAGTTCTGATTGCTAGTACATATATATAACATATATATTAAGGTTGATCACTTTTGCACTAAATTACAAAAAGGGGTTACTTTAAACCCCTCAGTTTTTATATTATATTGCACTTAAAAAGTATTAGTTACAAATCAAAATTGTTGAAAATGAGACAGTAGTAAGTGGAAACAAAATGAACCTCATCTGCAATGACTTAAATATGCCATAATCCTTAAATAATTTTCCACATAATGTCAGTTTTGCACATAGTGGATAGTAGAATGATCATCAGATATGAATTAACTATGATTAATCAATAACTGTGCCTAACCAATAATATTTTCTGCTACCTCCTAATACAAGAAGTTGGTTCATCAAAGATTAGATGTTGTTTTTGATGCAAACAGTTTTTTAGTCTCTCTTTTCCTTACTATTCTTGATCACTTAAGTTAAGAGATGATCTGGATATTATGGCCCTTTTCATCTCCTTATATTAATAATTGTGGCAATTGAATTATGTGCTTATGAAATCACTGTTTTGATACCAATTCTCTTTTTTTTTTTCAAGCCTTTTTTTAAGCTCAAACCCTCAAGAATTAGGAAAGTAATGACAAGACCAAAATAAAAACAATAGCAGTTCTCATATTTGTGATCTTTGCCTGACGCAATACAGTCAGTAATGACTCAAGTTGGAACTGGATTTGGAACAGAGGTGTCAGTTTGGAAAGTGTATTATATTTAGGCAGTCATATTTAGGAATTCCATTAACCACCATGAAGAGGTAGTAATCTAAAAAAAAAGAACCAAAAATGACCTATTTCACAATCTGGCTAGATTGTAATGCCTTATAGATTACTCATTAAAGTGATAGAAATAATATTATCAGAAATAGTAGTATGAAATGAGGCAACAGTAGTAATAAAGATAATACTAAAGATAAAAATTGCAAATGTATTTTTTTCCTAAATGTAATACATGGAATGTATGAATAAAAGACAGCAGTGAATATTATAAGAAACTTTCATGATTTAAGAATGATGTAACTCCTTAGTGAAACTCTTCTAAAGAAAAAAAGTTTAATAGTAAAGGTAGATAGATGTCTATAAGTTAGCTAGAAGGGCAGATTAACCATGAAAAGAGATTGTGATTGCATAATGTTAGATTACCTGTAATGCTAAATTTACTATCTTCATATTTTGAAATTATCTGGTGTATCAATAAAAGGCTAATGATATTAAAACTTAGCTCAGGCAATGATCTCAATATATTAGTGTGTGCCCTTCAATGGTAGATTCAGAGAATTCAGGGAAAGGAAATTTTCATTCTTCACTGGATAGTATTACATTAATACCATTTTAAAAATCAAATAAGACTTTAATGTATTGCTTGGTATGAATTGTTAACTTTTCCCAAAAAAATGTTAGAAATAAAGGTATTGGTGATGTAAACTCAAATGGTTGAGTATTATTGAATTTTGGATTGATTATGACAAATACTATGTTTAGGTAGAAGCATTGCTATAAAGAAATATGATGTAGCCATGCTTAAAACAATGAAATTTAAAATTCATAGTTAGGAATCAGAATACAAAATTTTATACTAAGCAAACACAATTACATAATGTTATACAGATCATATATGAGTGCTGGAAAAGATTAAAATGATAGTTCCATTGAAAAAGTGGTTTCACTTCAAACATATTCCAAAAATCTTACTGATCATTCTTTAGAAGCATCTATTATTTCTGCTACATTTCAACATTTATTAATACTAAAATTTCCAATTTAGATTTCAAGGTTATAAATATTACTGAGACAAGGAGGTTAATTTAGTAGATTTATTCTGAGGTTTATTAAGAAGAATCATTACTCATTTTCTGACAACAAGAAATGTGGTATTTACTCCTTGTCAAAATAATAAATTGAATGTGACTTTATAATCAATATAAATATTTAAAGAATAGAAGTTCAATGACCAATAAAAAAGCTTAATCTTCTCATCATGTGACAGTTTTATTTTCCCTGGCTATAATCTGGATTTGATATTGAGCAAGGTCAATATCAACTCCGGATTTCAGCTTTATGTTAATTTTCTAGAGTACATTAAATATACATACATACCCACAGAACATTCCATTCCTCCCCCACTCTAGCAAATAGCTCTTTCTGATTATAAAAAATAATCTTGTAAACTTATTGGTTGTTATCGAGCTCTGGTGAATGTGGTAGGAAGTAAATCTCTTCCTCTTGATTATCCATTACATTCACTGCACCTGGTTGCATAATCTGATCATCTGATTGTGTACTTGCTCACATAAGATCTGGTTGATCAGTTTGATTAGCTATGGGCATTCCTTTATTTTGTATTTCTGAGGAAATGACATCATGCTCCTTTTCTCATTAGAAGTCAACTTTTCAACCTTGGAGCTATTTACAGTTTTTTGTTTCCAAGAATCAATATAATTTATTTCTATACATTTTTTATGGAATTCACAAGCATCTGGAAAAAGCAATAAAGCATTGGCATAGGTAATTTCTTTATTGGGCTTGTAAATTAATATGTAATCATATGCTGCTAACAAATTAATCCAATGAATCAAACGTTGGTTGACATGTTTGGGAGTTTTCTTATCATGTCGAAAAAGTCTCAGTAATGGTCAATGATCTGTATAAATAAATAATTTACATCCATATACATAATGATGATATTTTATAACAGCAAATATTATAGCCAGAGCTTCTTTGTCAAGTTGAGAATAATTTTTTCCAGCAGCTGTTAGAGGCCTCAAGATATATGCTGTAGGGTATTCTTTTCTATAATAGCGATGTGAAATGACAACTCCAACCCTGAAATAGTCACTGTTATAATGTACAAGAACCTGCTTAGACGTTAGTAAATCTTTTGTTTTCTGTAAAATTATATCATGCTCTTTAGTCCATTTCCAGCTTAGTGCAGAAATTTATATAATGGTGTAAGGCTGTAAGACTTCCTTTTCAGGAAACGCAAAAAAGTTAAGCAATCCTATAAAAGTCAGCAAATTTTTACATTCCTAGTCTTTGGAGCATTTCTGACAGTTCTAACTTTTCCAGGTTAGGGTACTTTCATTTCTGGTTTATAGCATGACCCACAAATTTAATTTCACATGTAGCCCATAGATATTTAGAAAGAATAATTTTAACTCCAACTTTGTCAACTTGCATGAATCAAATTCACTTTCTGTTTGAGCAGTTATTAAAATGTCATCTAAATATGGAATAACTTCTTCCATGCCTTAAAATAAACCATCCAGTTTTGCTTGAAACATGTTTGGAACAACTGTAATCCTGTAAGGCAACTTGTTGCACTTATAAAATCCCAGATAAGTATTGATTGTTAGCAATTCAGCAGTTCTATACATAACAGGTATTTGATGAAAAGCTGACTTTAAATCAATTTTTCCAAAGAACGCCACCTTCTGAAGTGATGCTAAAACTTTGTGTATACTTGGGACTGGATACACTCTTTTATTTAGGAATTTAATAAATGTAGCATGATAATTTTCACACAATCTAAAGTTCCTGTCCAATTTCATAGCTACAACTATTGGTGTAGCCCACGATGAATCTTCAAACGGAGACAAAATATCTTTATTGACTATATCGTTAATAATCTGTTCAAGATTGGGGTTTAAGGCAAACAGAACCCTATGCAGTTTGCATACTATAGGTTGAGCATCACTTACTATTTCAATATCCATTGGCCATGTTTTTAATTCAGTCAATACTGACTTAAATAAATGGTGAAATAACTTTCTAACTTCTGTTTCCAACTGAACTCTCTTGATTATTTTTAAGATGAATTCCCAATGGATGAAACCAATTCCTTCCTAGTAGAGGACTTATATTACTCTTCACAATGTGTAATGGTAAAATAATAGCTTTAGCATTAATATTCACAGATATATAAACTTTCTCACATTTGTCATTTATGTTACCATTCATACCTGTGGCTAATACCTGCAAATTGTGAAGCGTGCATTTTCTTTTACTGCTGCCATTAATTTTTATCCAATCTTTATACAATAACAAAGAAAGGCTTGCACCTCTGTCCACTTCCATTGTAATTTACTCACAGATAATAACATCTAACACAACATGGCCATCATCTGTGTCATTAATCTTATTAACAGATTTTTTCTCTCTTAACCTATCTCCCCTCAATTTAAAAGCCAGACTTAACTGCATTTCACCACTCTTGTCTTTGTTTCTGTAGACACAAGCTAAATGTCGCTTAATTTTACAAACATTACATTTCTCCAATTTAAATTTACAAAATTTCTTAACATGGCCTTTTACACCACAGTAATAACAGATCAAACTTTCCATTGCCATCTTTGAACTCGTAGCTACAGCTTGTAATTTATTTACAGAAATCAAATTATACTGCATTCTGGCTGAAGTCTGAAATTCTGATGCTTCTTCTAACAATATTGCCTGTGTCAAATATTTTCTGGGGACTATTTTATAATTCAGATGTGGCTCACTCAGCAAAGTAATTCTCAGACTATGGTCAGACATTCCAAACAATAGTTGGTCACACAACATGTGTTCTAACTTGGAGGCAAATTTGGCATTGTTTTGCAAGTTTATACAAAGTGATATATCATAGTCTATATAAGGCTCACGAGGTAATTGCCTTCTCATCCTGAAATGCAGATGAGACATCCATTTTGAAGTTGCCAGCTGTAAATATGGATTTCTCTTTTATCTCTTCATATGGAATGTCATCAGAAGTTTTCAGGTTATATAAATATTTTACGACTTGTAAAATTTCCTTGCCAGCAAATAGCAAAAGTGTAGCTATTTTGAGTTTGGCTCAATCAATTTTATTTATTAGCATAAAACATTCGATGTGCTCGACATAAACTTTTGATGCTGATATGTTGTTAATATCAAACTTGCCATTATTTATCAACAATAACTTCAACAGATTCTTACTTCATAAACTGATGATTACAATCATTCAATTTTCGACTCACCCCATTCTACTGTCAACTTGCATCATTCTAATGTTGACTTGTACCACTCTGCTATACACAAGGGTAAAATTAATGTTTACCAGCTGTATATGCATCTACAATTATTAATAAACAACAACAGTAATAAAAAGTAATAAAAATAAATGTATTCACTTCTGTTAATGAAAATAATAATAAATTAAAATGCATGAAATTATTTTAGCTTCTTTAAGCAAGATTAATAGTTGCCCATACGCACAATAATTTAAACAAGTCTAGTTATTTTTACTTTTATTTTGACATAAAGACATTCTAATTATGTGTCTAATAACCGTCTTTAAACCATTTTATTTCCTTACAATGATTAGGGCACACATTGCACTTTTTCTTCACGAGGTTGCACAATTGCTGCACACTTGGTTGTATTAAACTCTGCTCTGCACTGCTGGTATATATCCGGTCATATTTAGACAGTTCAGAATATTTAGTAAGGGCTCATTTACACATTGACCTTGCTCAATCTCAAATCCAGATTTAAACTTTGTTAATTTTCTAGAGTACATTAAATATATATATATATGCATAGAACAGCCCAGTACATGTCTTAATTTTGACAACGTATTGAATACACATGATGGCATGCAACAAAATATTTAATGCCCTCTACCATATGGCAGACCTTTTAGTATTAGTAGTAATTCAGTTTCCTTTCATGAGGCTCAATATTATATCTTCTACATATGACAGTAAGTGTCACAAGTGTTATCAAAATAATATATATATATATATATATATAACTCTCTTATACAGGAGAATTAGGAAAAAAAATTGTGGAATGTCAAGATAGATGCATTACAAAGACAGATTAAATGTAATTGATATGATGATGTTTGAGTGATTAAATATTGTTTCCATTACAATAAAAAGCAGGTGGAATCAGAAAAATAATCAAACAATGACACAAATTCTAATCAATGTTCAAAAACATTTATTAGGTGATTTAATATATTAAGTAATAGTCTTTCAAAATACATGTCACTTTTTTACTCCATGATGCATAGCTAGTATTTCTGAGAAAGTATTTGTATCATATGGAAAGTCAAACACAAATAATCTTTACATCAAGATCTATTATCACTGGGTGCATTGGCAGTGAAATGTGTTCAATGTATTTTGAGTTTTTTGATGTTGGTTTATTTAATTTGTCCATTATCAAAGTTGTAAGAAGAAGATGTGTTTATAAAGCATTGATAATCTTAGTCATAATCAATTTTACTTTGCATAAAATCTACTGGGCCATAAGTAAGTGATGTTAAGCTGATAACAACCAGTTCGAGTTTTGGAATTTGTCCTTTAAGATATGCAAAAATGTAAACAATCTACTGATTACTTAATAATTATCCAATGACTTTTGCTATCAACAATGAAAAATTGGAGTTCAAATTGGAAACAAAGAAAATATTTATTTGGCAGCCATCTTTATTTCAGTTGAAGAGTAAAATACTGCCTACAATTAGAGTAGAATTAAAGCTATTGAAATATATAGTTATTGATCCATTATCAGATCTAGACAATTATACAAACATATTGGCTGGGATTCAAAACCTTATGATTTTTTAAATTTCATATTAAAATTTTTATAGTTTTTTGATAATTTTTATAGTTAAGAAGGAATTGACAGTAAAACCAATGCACTTTTGATTATAAAAGCTTACAGCATAGAAAGGAGTTAATATAGTAAGCTTAATATTTACTAAGGCTGTAACCTTAGAAATAATCGTCTAAAAAATTCGAAGCTAGGGACCTCTACAGGTCTTAAACACAAGCTTATGCTATGAAGAAAAGAAGGAATCCTTCTTTACTTCAACCTACTTTTATATATGAACAGGTGAAGCTGAAGTGGTTAGATCTAAGAGTGTGAAGCTATTCAATACTTCACTAATTAAGTCCACAATTCTTATAATACATTAATACTCGCGAAATCTTACGATTTACTATGAGTCAATGGAAAGATCTTATAGTAAGAAATCTATTATGATAATTTAAAGTTGTAATTATAAATTTTATTAAACGCACATTATTATATTAAGTAATATTTACTAAGGCTGTAACCTTAGAAATAAGCCAAATGACATAATTTTGGTACTTTTAGTTATTTATTAATTCATTATGAAGTTAATTTAGAACACATAATTTGTTAATGTATCACATGATTGTAAAACACAATGATGAAAAACATTCAATGATAAGAAGAATTTGTACAAAAATTAATTGAGAATGAGCTGACTACAATATGTTTCCAAAAAAAAAACGAACAAAAACAAAAAAAAAAAAAAGAAAGCACAAACAAATTTTACTGAAGAAAGCTATAAATATAAAGTTACAAATGTTTGGATATATAAGTTGAATACATAAAGATTGAAAAGAAATTCATTTCTAATTTTATATAAGATACAGACAATACAAGAAGGTCTCATAAAATGTGGCTAGATAAAGTTGAAGAATGATTTAAAATTGAGTTACTCTCACTCAGTCCCTTAGCAAGAAATATACAAAGCTAACGATAGTTGTGGAGAAAGCAATATGCATCTGTGTTTTCTAATGTTGATGATAAATAGAAAATATGATAGTGGAAGTAAATCAAAAAAAATCTTCTTAGTGCAAAAATTGATTACAGGGACATTAATGATTAAACATCATAATGGCATAAAAAAAGTTCCATTCAACTGGAAAGACTTTGTATCATTTATTTAGCCCCATTTTCCTAAAGAATCTATTCTAAAACATTCATATTCACCAACAGTCACTATTATTAAACGATAACTATTAGGGTAATCAAAATTTGAGAAACAAATGGAAATAAGATTTCTAAAAAATAAATTAAAAGCATTTCTTTTCAATATATATAAAAGAATAATTGAGTACTTTGTGGCTTGAGAAGTAATGTGATGTTTAATCACCAAAAGTGATAGGTTCAACTTTGATCAAGGAACTTTCAAGTTTAAATTCATTATTGTGCTATGGCGCAGCACTTTTGGTTAATAGCATTACAGTATACAATTTACTTTTTTTAATAATTTATAATTTTTAAATTTAATTAGAGGGGATTTCAACACAGACTTTCAACCTCCCTTCAGCTATCCACTTCATCTTATATACCTGATACACAAAACCACATACAAGTGAAAAAGATAAATGATTTCCAATATTGTGCTGAGCCAGCACTCATCAATTGATCTAGATCATCTCCCATATATATAAAATCAGTGCTCAGTTTATATTACGATAGCAAATCTTCAAACTTTAATGGACAGCCTTCAATCTTCTCCATTCTCCAACTCTTCAGCCATCCATATTATTGAAAATCTGATGAAGGAATGCTCAAAGCCCTTGTTGATGCCATATAAGTGTCATACCCATATTGACTTTAAATCACTGACCTCTCATGGGTAGGAACTTAATATGTCCATTTAAATACCCAGAAGAGGGAAGGGCGGAATTCAGGCTGAATCTGTAATATTTGAATACAAGTATAATTTATATACTGAAAATTAGATGTAATTAGAGGGAATGTGAATACAGACTTTCAAGCATCTTTCAGTTATCCATTCCATCTTATATAACCAATTACTCATGCCCACTTGCATGTGAAAAAGACAAATGATCTCCAATATACATATTTCATGCTGAACCAGCATTCATCATTTAATTTTTTTTTTTTTGTTTATTTAATTAAAAAATGAGAGATAATGACTTCACAAGATCCAATTTGGGTAATAAAAATTAACAAACGTAATTGAAAAGCAAATTTTTCTATCAAAACAAAATTCCTTTTTGATTTTGATGTGCTAATATTTGCATCATGTTTAATATTATCTAAGAACTTGTAAATGATAAGATTTAATTTGATTTTGTTTATTCAAAAAAAAAAACAAATGTAAATTTCTGTCTTCTAGTAACAATTCATTTAAGTATCAATTTTCACTTTATATATATGTATGACTTCATTTTTTTGTTTTTCCAGGATTAATCTTTCACTGATATATATATAATCATAAGCTAACATCCAAAAAATAAAGTAAACAACAAACAACTCACTTCATATCTGATTTTTTCCCAACCTGAATAACATGCTAATTATTATTTACTCCCTTAGTACTTTCTTTTTTTAATTATTCCCAAACCGTAATTAAACTTGTATGTGTGTGTGTTTTATTTTTAACAAAAAAAATATATAGTCTTCATTTTGTTTGTACATTTTTTCATAATTTTCTTAAAAGCATATATCTAAAAAAATAAAATTAATCTAAAAATTAAAATAACTTTGCAGAATAAAACAGGCTAAAAATAAATAAATTTAACAAAAAAATAATAGTTTTTAAAATCAGTAGGTGTTTCCGATTAGACATCAGTAAATTTAAATTTGACTAATATTTATTAAGAAATAAGACAGAAATCATTTATAAAAAAAATAAATAAAGAATTAAGTAAAAAATTAAACATAAACTTGTTTTCTGATTTTATGATGGAATAAAAACCTATGTTGCACAGGTACAGAAGTTACTTTCACTTCTTCCGAGAAGAGTATCCTGTTGTTGTTGTTTTTTGTTTTGTATTGTCAATAGCTGTTGAAATCTACGTACTTTATTAAGAATAAAAATCTTAATAAAAGTACTATCAAAATTACTCAAAGCCTTTTTCTAAATTCCTGCTGTTAGAAAAATTACGACTGCTTGCCCAGCTAATGGCAGGTCTATGTGATATTAATGTGTAAGCAGGCTCTTTATCAATTGAATTTATGCTGCTTATACAAATTACAAGCAAGCATTTCACATACATAACTTAACTCACACACACACAAATTACATTTTTGAAAAATTTACTATATCATTAGCAGCAATGTATTTTAGTGCTTACCGCGAATTATCAAGGAAGCAGCCATTGATTAGTAAGCATGCAAAGTAAAATAATAAGAAAATAATAAAAAATATTAGCAAAACACATTTTATATAAAAAGCAAAGAATTAAAATAATAACTTAAAAATAACAATAACTAAATATCATATATGTAATGAAAACAGTCTTAAAATTAAATATTAGATTATTTTAAAACAAATAAATGACAATTAAACATACACTCTAAATCAAACAGAAAGCAATTATAGATCATTTTATTTCTGTACACCCCCCTCCCTCACATAATTAATTTATATTCATATATATACAAATGCACACTTGGAAAACAATTATATTTTTATGGTACTTTAGTATTTTTTAAGCTATGATGTTTTACGCTAACATGTTTTCTGCCGGTAAGATTTCATCAAAGATTAGATAAACGATGTCATGGCAATAAAAACACTGGCATGACTAATCCATGGGAATGGTGACTTTTTGATCATGATACATATATATATATATAATAATGCTAATGTTATTTATCTATGCCCTCTATAGATATTTTACTATGTTTCAAGGGACAGTATTTGGTATAAAAATAAATCATGTCTGTTAATCAAACCTGACATCATCAGTAATCTAATCTAATGAATATAGCCATGCAATCTCTAATACATAAGCCCATAAAGTTCTACATGATCTTAAAGTTTGAATACAAATTTAATGACAATATATATATATATATGCATATAATTAAATCAATAGAAACTTTTAAACATACACATGTACATATGTGATACTTATAGAATGGAATAAAGAGGGTCATATGGAAAAGTGAGGTATGATGCAAATTAACATCAATAAATGAATAATACTGTATTACTTTGAATTTAAGCCGCAGTAGGATATTAAAATTGGAAAAAAAAAATTACAATAGGCATTGAAAAATAATAAACATTTGTATTTTCTTAGCAACAACTAATATAAATACAATAAGCTACCTAATTTATTATTAAAATAATTGCTTTGAACTTAAGCTGCACCCTAATTTTAAGTCTTCAAAATTTGAATAAAAAGTGTGGCTCAAATTCGAAGTAATATGGTAATAGCACAGTGATCATGTGATGTTTAATGGTTTAATAGCATAGAGAAAATCATGAATGAGTAATCAGCATTAGAAATTAGTTTAATCCAATTAAATCATCATGTGTAGATAATCAACAGTCAGATGTTGACAGTTACACCTTTTGTGACTAAACTGAAGAGGCATACTGTAACATCACAGCTCAACCATCAAGAACAATGCCAAATTTGGGGCATAATATTATAAAAGATCAATCACCAATATTTCTTGCTGCATGCATAAGCATAAATGCTATAAAAGTAATCATATATCCAAAAATACTGGGATCATTATTACAATGCTGATATTCATCAATGTTCTACGCCATTAGGTACTATGAGTGTACTGATCACAAGTGAACTAGCAATCAACTTAAAATATATATAAATAAAATGGGCTTTAAAGGTGGCTTTTATTACACTACCACTATCCAAGTAATTCCAAAGAGATTTATGTAATGTCCACAAAATAAACATGATGGAATTAATCCAAAGCTACTTTTGGGATGACAAAGACCCTAGTGACTGACTGTGAACAAATAAAAATAAACAATCCTTAAACTATTCTACTATTAAACAACTTTAGTGGAATAACTTAAAATAATGATTAAGAAATTTATTCATTAAAAATAATAATAGAAAAATAAAAGATTTGATAACTACAAAATAGATAGATCATTTGGATTTTGACTATTTACAATGGGTTGAAAAGACAAAGTAATAAATGATCTAACATGACACACATAAACACATGCACACACACACACACACACACATATAAGCATATTTATGTGCATGTACAGTAATACAAAATATTTCAATCATTAATAAACTAATAAATATTTTATTTTAACAAATTACAAATAATTAAATGTTAAAAGTATATATAATGAGCTCTCATACATATAAATATTCTAATATAAAAATAATATTTCAAAGTCTATATGCTAATGTTTATAACCATATAAATACTACATCATCTTGTATATAGTATGCATATATACAAAACAGAATTTCAATCATCAATAAACCAATACATATTCTATTTTATTACATAGCAAGTAATTTTACATATCATACACATCTATAAAAAGCGCACACACTTTTACATTATCTTGTAAAACATTTCAATCATTAATTCTTAATTTTCTTTAATTATTCTTGCAATCTAATTATAGAAAAAATGAATATATTAACTCAAATCAAAAATTTGGATTTTCATCTGACAAAATACAAATTTCATTGAATTTTTCTCACTCTAAAGCAAAATATTTTATTAATTACATGATTTTTTTCAATGAAATTAGTAAAATTACCCAACTAATAAGAAAAGTATAAAGTAATAAAAATGACTGACAAAATCCCTAGAAACTTTTACCAAGTATATTTGCTTTGATTTTGTTATCTAGAGGATTTAAACTGATCAAATATTTTTATTTTATGCTTAAATACTTTTCTTGTTAACTAGATAATTTATTCACTTCAATGAAAAATTGTTGACTTTTACAACAAATCAGTACAATAGAGAGTCTAATTATTTTTTATTTTCTTTTAGACAGTAAAGAGAAATAGATTTTCATTAGCTACAAAGTTAATGTTTAAAAGAGTGTGTCGTATATGTTTCACTTACTAACCAATTTCTTCCATCTGTACTTCATATGCATCACATGATCACCATTTCTTTATGCTTACCCAAGCTGTTTACACAGAGGCTAAACTTTCCATACAGTAGCACCACTCAGTGCAAGCCTGAATAATCAATGGATGCAGGAAAGGTTTGTGCATAATATTCCTATGCCTATTCATCCAATATCACCAGACTAGTTTCTAGCTTGTGGCTTTCATTGGTGAGGAGCCTTGGATCTGAGAGCACTGCATCTAGTTTTGTGTAACAGTTTGTATAAATATAAAAAAATGGTAATCACATGATGTTTAGTGGTTTATACCAGTCCTGATCAATAGGATTATGGTGACTGTGATTATTAAAGAACCAAAGACACCAAAAAGTATGGATGCTGAACTGAGTTCAGATCTGTACAATTAACTATTCAAGCTAATGAGCTTGAAATGAAAACATTATTGTGTTTTCATTTTGGACTCAAAATTTTATAGTTAACTAATAAAATAAAAGGTAATTGCTGGAGGGTTGTATTAGATCCTAAGATCTAGGTGCAGTGCTCTCAGATCCAAGGCTATTCACTGATAAAAACCACAAGCTAGAAACTAGTCTGGGGATATTGGATGAGTAGGCATTAGGTAGGAATTTTATGCACAAACCTTCTTGCATCTATTGATTACTCTGGCTTGCACTGAGTGGCACTATTGTATAGAGAGTTTAGCCTCTGTGTGCTTAATATATTTGTAAAATATATCCATACATGGATAATACACAAATGACTGAAAGATCTCTTTTGCCTGTGCTTCTATACACATGTAAAGTAGTATATATATATGAACTATGGCACTGGAAGGCCATGGTTAATAGATTGGCTTCTTATCTAAATTGCTGGCATGGCATATTCTAGTCAAATATTTATTCTAGATAGATATTGGAAGTCCTCTTCAGCTTTTATAATTTTATGAATTTCAGTCAGGCAAAGTCTACTTTACATATATTGCCTATGAAAATATGAAGATGTTCCTGTTTTACTTCCCAGAAAGTTCAAACTTGACCAACACAAAGATTGTAAGCAATTGGCCTTTTTGAAACTGACTTTCTATTTGCACTCTAAAAACTATCCGTTAATTTAGAACATACTATTTATCATAGATATCATGGAATTTGTAAACAAGAAGATTAACAATAAGTCTTTTCCTTTTTGATTAATAAATACCAAAGAACTAAATTATCATTGTTCTATTTTTTTTAAAAAATTTGTATTCATCAAAAAAAAATTGCTTTTAATTTTTTAAAAAAATTCTTTCTTAATCCTTTAAGCAAAAGTAGATTACAGAATTAATTTTATAATTAATATGTATTACAAAAAAAAAAAACATTCTTTCTTTAGACAAATTTTTTTTGTTACATCAAACATTTACATATGTGTCAAAATTAACGTAAAATATTTGTACTAAATTGAGATTTTTTTGTATTTAATTTTAAATAATTATATCAAAAAATATTACTACTTAATCAATATTTAATCTACTCCAGATTTTATTTTAAATAATTATAAATGTAAGTTTTATCTATATTCATCTGGATACCTTTTAACTGACAAATTTTCTTATTTGCCAGATTGAGTAAAAATTCAAGTAATTTTATTCAGCAATTATGCTTCTAGTATGTTTCTATTTATAAAAATATTAATGTACAATAATCAGAATTGTTTTAATTTAGCTTCTAAAAATTGAATTATTTTACATTCAAATTATTTAAATGTAACGAAAATTTAAAATAAAATTAATAATTTAAGAAAAATATAAGAAAACCATAAGAAAAATAGCCTGCAGTAAAACAAAAGAATTATATTTCAAGAAATCTCCATTGATTTCTCATGTCTTAGAAGTTACAAATTAAATGTTTTAAATAAAAATCTAGCCACATTATTGGTCAATATAAGTGGAAAAAAATCATAAACATATAAATATTCATGAAAAATAGTTGTGTTTTGCTGGTTGTCACTGAATATTATTGATAATCAAATAGTGGTCAAGCATTATTCACTTGTCTTGATTATTTTTCTTCTAAAATTTAAAAATATTTGAATCAAAATTTATATTTAGGTATAATATTGTAAAAAATTAATTATGAATGTAAAAAATTATGGAAAATATATTTTATTTATGTTCAAAATATATTACAAAAGCAAAAAAAAAAAACATTTTGTGTGATTTCAGACTTTGATGGTTAGAAAAGCCTGGTCAGCAATGGCCGAAATTGACAGCCAGTACTTTGAAGCACCATATAGGATAAAAGAGAATGGACAATCAGCTCTTTGCATGTCCATATATGGCAAGCAAAATTTAATTTGTTTGCAAAAACACTTCCAAATGTGATTTGTTTGGAATTACAATTTAAATACAGATTAAACTAAGAATTGACTATAAAATGAGTTTAAAAGGAAGAAAATGGAACCAAAAATAACCGAGAGAGGGTGCAAAATATAAAAGTAACATTTCTTTTTTGTATTAATCAGGCAATTGAAGCTTTAAATAAAAATGCACACACAGACACACACTAAACTTGTGTTCTATGAGATTATTTTGCCTCATTATTCCTTTTTCTTGGGAAAAAAATGAAACACACTCCTCACAAATATTTTTCATAGTAGTATGCGTTAAAATAAACTTCATATAACAAACTGTATAATCAAAGCTTTTTCCAGAGATCTGACAGACATTTTAACAATTAAAAAAATTAATAGTGATCAGCAATCCTAAAATACATAAGGAATCAAATCATCAGGAGTGCTGCATGAAAAAATCAAGAAAGTTATCTCATTTTAAACACTATAAGCTATTTTCTCGTGGGAATTTCTCAGACTTGAAGGCTAATGTTAATAAAACATACAAACAATGGGCCTTGCTCCATTAACTAATAAATATAAAAACATGAAAATGGAATAGAGCAATATCTGAGATATAAACATTCCATGAAAGCACATAATAACACTGCATCCTTAAGCCAATGACAAACTACTCCATCCTCACTAAAAACTAAAAGTATAGCTAAACAAACTGCAATAGGGGAAAGCTTAATCTCTTAGAATTTTGCTTCTTTTCTTCTGATCTATCTTGAATATGAATTCATATATATACTTAAACATCACTATTTTATAGTCCATAAATCAATTATCTGTCACTGAATATCAAATCAGCATATGTACTCATCCCACATTTGACAATAATTTTTTTTTTCCTATTAATTTTTCAAAAAATATAGGATTTTGTCACTATTCAGGCTTCAACTTCTGTACTCATTTTGTATCACTTGTCACTGGAACTTAATCGTTATTAAGCATCACATTGGATACCAATTTTATGTTAGTGGAATAACTTGCACCCTATAATATAACACAGAAGATTGGCCACATTTCTGAAGTACTCTATGCTAGTGCATTTATGAAACCAAAGTAATATAATAAACAGGCAACTAATGAACCTTGGAAATAATGATTTGATGATAACAATTCTGCAACACTTTGGATTACTGCCTAAGTACTCAAACCAGAAGCTTCATTCCACTTTTTTTCTTAAGGTGTACCTATATTCACAATGCAGAGAAAAGAATGCCATCTCCAAATGGATAGCTGTTCCTATAAAGCACCTCTCAGCCATGAATCATATATCCTGTTATCATAACCAACTTTTTCAGACAAGTATCAGACATGGAGACTAGAAATGATAATCACCCATGCAATCATATATTATAGCAATGCTTATACCCTAGAAATAGAATTTGATAAGAATAAAACACACTTTTATCTAACTTAAAATTATAACAAAAGTTTATTATCCACAACAACAAAAAAAATACAAATACAAATAATACCAACATTAATGACAAATTATCGGAACAATTTAACATTATTCTAAGCTAGATATATGAAAATATGGGACTGTAATTATTAAATTGAAATCTTACATTGTTAAATAACAAAATGCTTAAATGATTAAATCATTATAGCAGAAAATAAAATATTTGTGGGTGTGTGCATATATATATATACATATGCCTAGATCTTTGTAATTTAATCATAATATTTTACATAGCGATTTTGTTTATTCCATTTATTCCTCTAAAGTTTTTAATTTTTATGTAATGTTAATAAAGTTTATCAATGTAGGTTATTAATTTCTTTATTTAATATCCTTTTGAACAGGAGAAGATTGGTTACTTACATATTGGACCTGCTGCCGTGTTCGCAATGGCTGAATGCCTTATCTTTCTTCCGTTGTTTGTGGTGATTTTTTAATATGGCATATTAAAAAGGTCACAACTTTTAAAAAATGTATTAAAAAGTTACAACTATGGCATTCTTACCATCGCAAGCAGATCTAATACATAAGTACCAAAGATTGATATATATATATTCATAAAATTTTTTACATATATACTCAATTAATGATGATATATGATGCTTATAGTGTCAGCAATATACATTATTTAAGCTTATATTTTTCTTTTGTTGCTAATAAACTTTTTTTATAATTTTAAGTTAAATGAAAGCATTTATTCTTTTTTTTACTAGATCCAACTTCTAAGGTGTAGGTGTTATAATATATAGCTCCACATGTGATCACCATTTCTTAGTTCCTATGATTGGCTGATAAATCTGCTATAATAATGGGAAATCTCCATTTGGAAATGATGTCCTTTTTGGAGTTTATGTATATAGTTATATCTTAAGAAAAAAAATAGTAAAACCTGGCTCTACAAAACGAAGCTTCTTGGTTGTGTACCTGATAATAATCTTATGCTATGGCTAAAAAGCCTTGTAACTGTTTTGATCTCAAAACAATATATATAGATTTACACAAATCTAAGAAGATTTTCATAACCGCATGAAAATGGCAAGTCATATTTTTTTAAATGTATTGCTGGCCAATTTAAAATATGGTATATTAAATGACATATACTAATTTAAATCTGAATCTAAAGAGTGAAGTTTATGGCTTTTATAATATGACAACAGATATTCATAAATGAATTATGATGACTAAGAATAGGACAAATGTCATAAATCCTACTAAAGCACATGTTAAAGATCAGATGATAAATTAAGGAGATTCATAAGTTCATTCAAAATATTCAATTTTATATTGAAATGTGTTAGCTATTTCCTTCTGCCTTAATGAGCTTACATAAGAAAAACATTCCATATTATTAAAATGAATCAATTCAGAATGTGATTTCTTAAATTTTTATCTAGATTTACTTTTATATCTATGCACACACATATGGGAGATTACATAAACATGGGCAAATTACATAACTATCCAAAGTAAACAAAACATGTATATAATATCTTAAACATTTGTTCATCAAGATAAGCAAAATGTATATTTATTTTTATCATGTGCACATACACAAAAATAAAAAAACATTTGAAATCTTAAGTTGGAATAGAACTGAAAGTTTTGACTAATGAGATCATTTATTTACAAGTCCAAATGATTTTTTTTTAAGTCACCTGTTTATAATCTATGATACAGATAAAGATGATAGCTAACAATGCTGAATTCAGAGAATTTTGACCTCTAAGCAAAATTCATAGCTGCCCCCCTCCCCACCTCAATAATGTAAATTTGTATATCTATATAAAAAAAAAATTAGTACATTACAAAATTAATCATACATATATTTCTAAAAAAAATAAAAATAAATGCTGATGGATATTGCTTAGGAGTTCATAAGAAGTTTGAGTCCCAAAATCGATCCTGGAACCTTCGGATACCGAGTTAAATGCCCAGTGCCAAACTGTGCACAGCATTGGGACCTCCTGATCCCAAATCAGAGGCTCTACGAACTACAACAAACCACACAAGGCATATATTTATTATATTATGATTGATTAGGAATTTGACTATTGAATATAATATATTTAATTAAATAATGAATCAATAGAAAAAACTTAAATGCTATCAATCATAAATTGACTATAATTGATAGCATTTAAGCCCCTTTTATTAATTCATTATTTAATTAAGTATATTATATTTCATAGTTAATTTCCTAATTGAAAACTATGACAAAATAAGAATCATAGGATTGGTTTGAAGAACTAAAATCTATTCATCACTAAACACAATTCAAAATTGTATGACCTAATAAAGGGTGCCTACATGCTGTCATTCATAATAATACTATATCGCACTATAATGTATTAATTATATAACAGATTATTTGCTATATTCACACTAATATTAGCAAGATCCTACATAATTTATTAAATCTATGACAAAAGTACATATTAATTTATTTTTATTAGCCACTGACATTAAGTTCCAGGACCAACATATGACTATCACCATGTGATACCAATCATTAACAGTACAGATTTTTTTTATTCTAAAATCTCAATATTTAGAGATAGTTTTGAAATAATATATTTTGAAATACATATATACATATATATAACAGTGTTATAAACTTAAATTATATCTCAATAGAGGGATTTGAATTCAGGAATTTTCAGTCTATTTACCCTCCACTATATCTCAAGCAACCGATCGACCCCACACATGCAAAAAAGATACACAATTCCCAATATGTGTATTTCATGCAGATCCAGAACTCATCAGTTGGTCCAGATCATAATCTCCCACATATATTATATATATGGATAAATAATCTTCAATAATATAAGGGGTTAGATTGACATGTTTACATGGGTATGATTATAATATATCCAACAAGGGCTTTGAGCATTCCATTGTTGGTTCTTCAATAAAATAGATGATTGAATAGTTGGAAGGGTTAGAAGATTGAACCTGTCCATTAAAGTTTGTGGAAATGCTATCTTAATATAAAGTGAGCACTGATTGTATATATGTGTGGGAGATTATGATCTGGCTCAACTGACGAGTGCTGGTCTGCATTTCTCCTCAATATCCATATCCACTTTTCTACTTAAAAAGCAACCACAAAATATTTAAATTAATATTTTAAAATTAATAATCATTCAGGATAAACTTAATAATCATTCAGGATAAACTTCTGAAGTTTTTTCCCCTACGATTGGCTGGTTGAGTACTTTTAGATTTCTTTAAACATCATTTTCTAAGCCAAATATTTAAAACGAAGCATTCAAAATATTAAGAACATTCTAATTTAACAACACTAGCACAATTATCAGTAGACTCTAACAGTCAAAAGGTTGACATTCTTATTTTTATATTTACTTGATTCAAAAGCTATGTATAAATTGTCCAAAAACTCACATAAATGTGGAAAATATATTTGGAACTAGTTTATAACTTTATTTTGCACCAGATTTCATTTCAAAAACCTCAGATTCTTCACCAGCGGTAATAATTCCTCAATAATGAAGTTGTATAATATGAATAAATTTTGGAGATCAATCAATAAATTTCAAATATCATCATAAACTTGTTTGAAAGAGCCAATGTTTTGATCAAGTCCATAAAATCAATATATATATAAAAAGATAGGGGATTTGAACTCAAATTTTCAAGAAATCTTCAACTCTCTACACTATCTCATACTACTGATACACATGACCATACACGTGAAGAAAAGATGAATAATCACCATGTGTGTGGTCATGCGAATCAGTAGTATAAGATAGTGTTGATAGTTGAAGATATCTTGAAAGTCTGAGTTCAAATTCCCTATATTTACAATTAAGTTTCAGGTATACGAATGCCTGTATTTCACTTACAATTAAATTTCAGGTATACGAATGCCTGTATTTCACCCAAATTTTATATATATGAAAAGATAAATAATATTTTAATATTGAATAAATATATTGAACAGCCCTCTAGCTGCCATGTTCAATAACTTTTTACAATAAGAAAATAGATCACTTCTTACCATATTTTAGATCTTTTTGTTTAGAGTTATTCAAAACAATAACAGCCAGAGAGCAAACTTAAATCAGCCTATATATTTTAATGTAAATTGATTTTTAAAGAATTGATATTAATTTTATAGAGTAGGAAACGATAGTATGTTAGGCAGCAAATATAAAAAATAAGTTAAAGATTGAATTACAATCAAAAATTAATAGCAATAGAGTGTTAAGTATAATAAAAAAGAATGAAAGTAAAAGTATGTTATGAAAAAATTGTTGAAAAAAACAAGAATGGAAAAATTAATAACAAGTGAGGATAAAGGTTCAAGATATGTAATTTTAAATGAATCGAACTATGAAATATATATAAAGATATGAATAAACAAGAATATAAGAAGTTAAATAAGAATCCTGATAAAGGAATTAAAACAAGGTATAAAGTATTATTAAAATATATAAAAATGAAAGGACTAATTAATGAGAAGGAATATAAGAATTTATATCCATCAGAATTTGAACATCCTTGTATATTTGGAAAAGTCAAGACTCATAAGAAAATATGCCAGTAAGAATAATTTTAAATTTTAGTAATTATATACTTAAAGATTTATGTGAAATAGTATATAGAAAAATTGTAGAGGTAATAGGATTTGGAAAATATTATATTAAAAATTCTGAAGAAATTGTTAATAAATTGGAATGGAAATGGAATAACAGCATCATTTGATATGGAAAAGATCTATGAAGGTGTATTTAGAAAAGATAATATTGATATTGTTATAAAAAAATCAAAAATAAGTAATATTTTATCAGAAGAATGGATATATACTATTTATAAAGCATTGTTAATAATAGATGAGGTATTGTATTTTAAATATAAGGAATGGGTTATGGGATACTCAATGAGTGGAATTTTATCATCATCAGTAGTAAATAATATTAAGGAGAATATAATAAATAGAGCTATAAGTAATAATGAGATCATACAGTATTACATATATGTTGATGATATTGTTATTATAGAAAACAGTAGAAGTATTAATAAAGCTTTTAATGAGTTAAATAAGAATAAATATGGTATTAGATTTACTATAGAGAAAAAAGAAAATGGTTCAAATATTTAGATATTTTTTTAAAAAGAGGAATGATGAATGAAATAATGGTTGAACATTACATTAAGGATAAAGGATTAGAGAATTAATTGTTGCAAAGTCATATCAGCCATACCCCCAAAGATGGGAGTTTTAAAATGATTTAAATTAAAGAATGATATAATAACATTAGATAAAAAAAGAAGCATATGCACAGAAATTAAAAGTGGAAAATGATTATGCTAAAATAGATTATAAAAGGAAAGCAATTAGAGTGATTTTTTTGGTAATAAGATAGAAAAAATGTGAATAGTAGGAATTAAGTATAAAAATAGTAAATGAATGTTTATTCCATACTCAGAAAAAATATATAAAAGATTAATGAAAGAAAGATTACCAAATGATGTAAAAATAGATTGGAAAAATAATAAGTCTTTGGTAAATGGTTGTATAATGCAAAAAAGTTAAATGATATATTAATAAGAAGGTGGGGCCAGTTTATAAAATTAAGCTATGGAAAATGCAATAAGGTATATATAGGATGTGAAAAATAGCAATTGAGAGAGGTAAGGAGCATGGTAGAGCTAGTAATAGAAAAGATATGAGGTCATGACCATATTCACATTATTTGGATACAGGACATAAAATGAACTGTGAAGAAAATATAATGGTTATAAAATATGTAAAAGATTACCATAAGAAAATATATTATGAAACATTAATGTAATATAGGTAGCGTACCAATAGTTCTAACAAGCTTTTATTGAATAAGTGCCAAATAGAAAGTCTATAAAATATCTATCTAAAATTATTGCCATCCTCAGATCAATTGGTTTCAAGCTTTTGGCTCACATCAGTGAGGAGCTAGAATATTCAGACACTAGATCTAAAATACCAACTCAAAAGCCAGCACTTATCTAATACATAACTAGTAAGTAAAAAATCTGAAAAATGTAGACACATAAATGTCTTAAAATCCAGCTATCTAACTTAAATAGCTATATGGGACTGAACTAAATTTAGATCTACCACATATTAATAGCCTTAGCAATATAACATCGCCAAAGCTTCAAAGGTAAAATTGTAATAATTAATAAAGTCATATATCACGTGACTTTGCTTTTTAAGCTTGTATTACAGAAATGTAATATAGGGAGCATACCTTTTTGGCACTTATCAATAAAAGATTGTTAAAGCTATTGATATGTTTCCTATATTAAATTTCTGTAATATAAGCGTAAAAAGCAAAGTCACATGATATATAACTTGCTTTATTGATTATTAAGAAATGTTATATATTCATGAAAATTTGAATGAATGTGTAAATATAGTTAAAGGCTCAGCACAATTAGAGGGAAAGTTGGCTTTGTTAAACAGTTAGAAGATATAGGAAATTATTGTAAATATGTAAATAGTATTTAAAAAAGATAAGATACATGTTTTTTAAATTTATTTAATTAAATATTAAATATTTATCTTTTCAGCATCTATGTGTTTAGGTGTATCAGTGTTATTAGATAGAGTGGAGAGAGGTGGGTGGTGTGAAAGTCTGTGCTCATATACCCTATATTAATTAAATATTGTAAATTATATGGATATAAAAAGTTGTTAAAAAATGTTAAAAATTATTTATTTATTGAATTATAATGTTTAAGCATATGATTTAAAATACAATTTAATGTAAATAATGTCTATGGAGTGGATATAATTAGTTGGTTGTGTGATTTGTATAATTAAATATCTTGATAAGATCTCAATGGGGATGAAAGCCAGTTTGTTTATTTCAATCTTATTTAGAATAATTATTTAGTTTATATTTCACTCATTTCTAAAACTCTATAATAAATAAACACAATAAGAAAATAGTTCATTTTCTTAATGTAAAAATTATTGAACCATCGAACATCACATGATCACTATTTTTTATGCTTACACAAGCCGTTTTTGGCACCATTATATGGAGAGTTTTGCCTCTGTGAAAAATTATTGAACATGGCAACTAGAGGCAGTTCAATTATTATTTAAAATAGACTTGGTAAATTTCACATGATATTATATTTATTCAATATATATTATTTATCATTACAAAAATAACGTGTTTATTTTTTATAATGTTTTAGAAAAGATTGAAACACCTCTAATCTATAAACTTAATATCAGTTCTTTAAAAATCAATTTACATTAAAATGTATAGACCGATATAAGTTTTCTCTTTGGTCGTTATTGTTCTGGATAACTAAATAAAAAGTTCTAAAATATGGTAAGAAGTGGTTCATTTTCTTATTATAAAAAGTTATTGAACATAGCAGCTATAAACAATCTTTCAAAAGGAAATTTTATTGACAAACCATAAGAATCATTTACAAAAGGAAGGACAATTACATATCGATCTCAAAGGAGACCAGTCAACAAAATCAGAGGTTACGCTTGTATATACCAAATATTTTATAAATAGTAACTCTTTAAATTAAATTAAAATCTACAATCATGAAATTTCAAAAAGCAACAACAAATTAAACCATTTGTGCAGTTTGAAAGAAAACGATAGTACACTAGCAGTATAATTTTTTTTTTTCCAGCTTAACTGATTTAATTCATTCTCATGCATTGAAATACCATGGCCATAGATTTTAACTTCATTTAAAAACAGAGTTACCATTTATAAATATGATACATTGTTCAAGCACTCTAATAGTAAGTTTCCATTCAATTGTGTGGGGGCATGTTTTAATTTCTCTCAATTGAGAAGTGATCCAAGAATCTTTAGCTTTGGAGTTAAATGTTCAAATTGCACCCAAAGTATTATTTAAATAATAAGTGTAATAATGCTTAGAGATAAATGGGTTTATAAGTAATCATTAAAATCAATCACTACTTTTAATGATTACTTATAAACCCATTTATCTCTAAGCATTATTACACTTATTATTTAAATAATACTTTGGGTGCAATTTGAAAATTTAACTGTAGTTTGTAATGTTATAATTATTTATTAGTCTGCATTCAGAATAGGTTAAATTTATCTATTTAAGGTTTATTTAAACTTCTTTACATCAATAATTTCAAGTTCTGTGGTTAAATTGCAATCTTTAGTGTCTATATTTTAACAGTCTACACGTGATCATATTCTAAGAATTTGAGTGAGAAAACTTTATTACCCAAGCTTCAAGTAAGTATATTTATGAGCATGGAATAATTCCCATCTCAAGCACCAATCTTATCAATTAATAAGAATTATACCCCTCGAAAACAAAAGAAAATGTTCCAGTGGACCTTTTTTTGCGTACCTTATCCAGACTAGCTCAGTTTCAAGGTCTGGGAGCCAATAGCTATCAGAAGAATGAAGCCGAGGCTATCTTACAAAGAAACATAATTTATATATTTTATAATTTCCTTATCTGCCCTATGAATCTTATTATTTTATATATACAATAATGAATATCAGTAAGATTTTATAAATAATAACCCAGAAATTATAAGAATCTCGTAATTCAAATAAATACACAAGTTATAGCTTAAATTCTAATATTTATTAATACACGTATATTTTAATATCGCAAACATATGACTCATTCATTCCTATACCCATATATATTAGCAATGTATGCATTCATGAAAGAGTGCAATTATGTGTCAGAGTTGTATCTATTAAATGATTTAATCTATTTCTAAAATTACTTTCTTTAAGTTGGGACAAAGCGCATGTTTCTTAATTTATTATTACATGTTCATTTAATATATAGAGAGAGGAAGTCAAAGTTAGCTCATTTGAGAGTGAATGTTCGCATGTTTAAGGCTGATGATCTTAAACTTACAGTATTACAATGGCGATTGTCCTAGCGAGAATTGTTGGCCTGGAAGATGATGAAAGATTCCATAACATTTTCACATAAGATAATCCATCCTAGAGGTTAGGTAGATGATTCTAAAATTGATTGAACAAAAGTTCTTGCTGTTTGGAGTTCCATAATCATTTCACTTACTTGAAATAGATGGCAAAAATCTCCATAGATAAAGTTCAGGCAGGTCACAAAATTGCTGTCCACTGAGCCAGTTCAATGAATCTACATGATTCTTCTACCCCAGTATGTCGATGGAGTCCATTCTTATTAATTTTTATTAATTAATAATACCACTTTATGAAATTTATTTTCCACTCCTTTCTCTCTGTAATGGTCTTTTCCAAATCACTACAAAATCAAAATATATATACAGTTTTTTTCTTTTAACTCTCTTTCACCTCACTTTTTTTTTTCTATCCATATGCCGATGACCATATCTCAGGAATGCTTTTAGCTTCCATTGTTCCAAAATACTAAATTGGCCAGTTCTTGGAATTCCGATGACAAGTGTCATTAACAGAAATCGCTCCTGGCACAACTGGAATGCCTTTTATTACTCTCCAGCCTTATATTTTAATTTGCTTTTGTTAAGAAACATGCGCTACTAATGACATTATTTAAATAACTATAACTTACGATATTAATAAACAACAAAAATATATAAAACAAACTTATAAAAATACAACTCCACATATAACCACTTCTCTTCATCTTCACATACAAATCAGTTAGTAATTAACTCTACGCAACATCACAACAACATGTGTAATAAATATTTATGTATACATTCATGCCTTTAAATGATTAATGTATTTCACTCACACTCTTTTGTAACAGGTTTTGAATATTATATCTATAAATTTTCTCGCATCTATTAATTCAATCTGTAATAACAATCACAATAAACACTCTTTTGTATTCATTATTGCCTTTTACTTCCTTTAGTACTCGTATTATCTTGCACCATTAATAAAGATAGGATTTCACCTTTATAGTTAAAAGATTGCATTGACAACTGGTTGAGAATGTTTATTGTTATTGATATTGTCTGTGTGTTGATTGATTTCTATGATTATGTATATAATATTTTGGAATAATAACTTTCCAAAAGCTATCTATAGTTAAATTCAATTCACTATTTATTGTACCAAAATCTAATTATAAACCAGATAAAAATTTGATCCATTTCTAAGTTCTGTGACTATATATAGAAAGCAAATTTGATTATCAAAAGCATACTGCAAATCATCATTCCAAAATATTACACTTATTTAGCATTACATCAATCTAACATTATATATTAGATAAATAAATATGTAAATAGATAGATAGATAATTAGGTAGACAGATAATTAGGTAGATAGATAAGTAAGTAAGTACAGAATAGGTAGTTAAAGGGATACATCATATTTTTATTTTTGGTAGTTTTCTTGCATTTGTCTAGCAACAAAAATCATATCTATAGTGCTTAATGATTATCTAAAGAGCATAATGAGACTATTATTAAATATAGTTTTATTCCAATTCTTGAATCCACTTGTATTGAATGAGGTAATAATGATATATCATTTTAATGAGTGATCTACCAGGCATAACAAAAGAGTCGGATTATGTGGAAAAAGTCATTTTTAAACCACTTTTTCAAAGTCCTTCCAAAATATGAAATCCCTGCTGAACTGAAATTTCTGCACCAAATTAACTCATTATTGATTGTAGTGCCTTATGTAAATAACACAACTAAAAACTTGCAGTCTACAAAAGTAGCCTTATTAGTATTTTCTCAGTGCTAAGGATTTCTGTTAAAAAAGATGAGATGTGTTACTGAAAATATAGCTGCACAAACATAAAAATTCTCATAACGCAGAAAAAAAACTATTGACACCAAGAGGCTCATGACACTGATGCTTATATTAAACTGAAGTGAGTGAAAAATATAAAAAAATCCACAGAGAAGAGATAGAAAAGACTGTTTGCAGCCTTTGATGAATAAATATTTTATCTGCTAGAATGCAGCAGAAAATCAGTCACTATTTATTAATTATTTGCAATTGATTATCACACCTGAAGATTATTAAACTATTAGCCATTACTGAATTCTGTTAGGAATATTAGCAATATATATATATATTTATAAATAGAATAAGATAATACTGAACATATAAGTATTTTTTACTAGAGTGTAAATTTCTAAAATAGGAAAAGATGGATATAATGAATTTACGAAAAAATAAATACATATAAAGTCAATATATAACAAGTATTTTAGGGATTTTCTTATATCAGAATTGGATAATAATAAAATAATTTTAAAACTGAAGTTATTGAATAAAAAAGAAAATGTTATGGAAATAAGAATAGAAAATAAGTTGGCTTAAAAATTTAGATGTTATCTCTATGTTAAAAAATGGATGTCTAATAAAATTCTATGAGAATGGTAGATTAGAGATTGATTTTGATAAAAAAATAAACTACATTCTATCTTATCATATCTAACAAGCACCTCTTGATATTAACTTAAAAACATAGATTATAATAGTTTCTTTTAATTTTCAAATATAGTCTCACTGTTAGTTCAGAGTGATTTGTATAGACAAATTATTCAAAGATTTCTTATGAGATGCGGAATTGGATAATAATAAAAAATAGTGAAGTTAATTTTTAGTTATAAGTTTAATGTTTTTTGATTCAAAGATATCAACCAGTGATTTCTAGACTTACTTTCAGCTGAGCCAAATATGAGAAGTATTGCTTATGTAAATATCTTATAATGTGATGTCAGAAAAATATCCACTTAATCTACTGTAAAATAGTACCACACCATCGCAAATAGTTTATTTTTTATATTATTGGATTTGAATAATGTCTTGAAAAAAAAAAACAAATTTGTTAAAGTTGAAATTACTCATATGAAAATTTAAAAAAAACTGATTTACATTAACAGTGTGATATTTTAATAAAGAGTATATCTTAAAACATGGGATTTGATTAAAACTTTTATCTCTTTCCCTCTTTGCAAAAAACCTGCTTTATATTAGTAAAATAAATAAAACTAATTATGATTTAGTTATAGAAATGCATTAATAAGTGAAACATGTATGTGATGTATTAAAATAATAATCTTATTGGTTTATTGATTGGAGTTTATAGGAAGTTTGAATACTGAAAATGATACTGTTCAACTACAATCGATGGACCCTAATAGTCTGCTATCCTACCAATGAACAAACTATGCTGAGTGTGGCAATAAGTTGCATAATCAGGCAATAATATATATATATAACCAAGTTTGACATTGTTTGTATATAATAGTTAATAGTAATCATATGGTTGTTTGCCCAAAATATGATACATTGTTCAAGCACTCTAATAGTAAGTTTCCATTTAATTGTGTGGGGGCATGTTTTAAATTTCTCTCAATTGAGAAATGATCCAAGAATCTTTAGCTTTGGAGTTTGTTACTTTATCATCATATTGAATTTCCGCAGAGCTGTATGTTAGGTGATTGGTAAAAAGATTTTATGCCTTTATAGAATCTTATGGCTAAGAACATACTTATCAAACAATAAAAATTAAATACTGCCTAACACTATATTAGTAATTATAAATAAAATAGAAATTCATATAAAATTACTATCCTAGCCAAAAAAAAAACAAAATTTCACAAAAATTCTTCCATAACCATGGTTTCATCTATTACTAAATAGACCTTCTCAAGTGAAATTCAACTAAACATACAACATATATATACAAAATAGCCTTCCCATCATTCATTTCAAAAACTAACTTCCTTTAATGTCAAAATATGTCTTCATGAGCTTGAAAATTATCATCAAAGTTTCTTTTACTTTTTTTTTTCAATTCACTTTTTTTTTTTTTTTATAAAAGATAACCTCTGTATTGTCAAATAACATTTTATGCCCCATATTCAGTTCATGAATATACACAGCTCAGTTATCATATCTATTTTTAACAGGTCATAAAATATTATTTGACAATGCAGAGGTTATCTTCTACAAAAAAAAAATGAACTGAAAAGAAGAGTAAAAAAAACTTTGATGATAATTTTTTTGAAATCTGAGGCTATCAATCCTTTGAAATTAAAGAAAGTTGATTTTTGAAATGAATGATGGGAAGGCTATTTTGCTTTGTATTATATATGTTGTATGTTTAAGTTGAACTTCACTTAATAAAAGATCTATAGTTGTGGGAAAAAACTAGTAAAATTTTGTTTTTTAGCTAGTATTGTAATAGTACATGATTTTCTATTTTATCAATCAATAAATACTTGATCATTTTTGTGGCTTGTTTACTATGATGAAACTGCCAAGCTTAATAAAATTTACTATAGTACCTCATGTATTTAGAATTAGTTATATTATATTCACAATATCTCAAAAAAAAAAAAAACATGTGTGTATGTACATATGTAAATATTAAGATAACAGGAAGAGCATTACTACAAGACCAAAGAGTCATTGATGAATAAGTTTTTTTATTTCATAATATTTTTTTAATCCTGAAATATTCAATGCTGCTTTCATAAATGATCTTTTTTCACAATCAAACTAATTGTTTTTTCTTATATAAAATATTCTACCAAAAACTGATAACAATTTAATATCCTAAACAAAAACATTTCTCATGACTATAATGAGAACTAAAACTTATGAAAACAAATAATTCAAATTAGCTAGAACTAAATCATCTAGAAATGTCTAATTATTAGTAGAAATCATCAATCAAGTGTGAATTCCCTAAAAGAGCTAAAACATAAAATTAATCTTAATTAAAAAGTAAGAGCAATTTTAAATCTTTATTTTCTCTTACCAAATTTCAAATTGAAATTATCTTCAATCATGCAGAACATACAAATACATATTAATGATAACATTTACAGCCTCAATAAAATAGCAAAAAGAAAAAGCAAAAAATATTTTCAAATATAGAAAAGAACAATGAAAAAAAAAGCTGTTGATGGGAAAGAAAATTTAGAATAAAAATTTAATACAATACATTGTGATTCAAAGAAAAAAATTTAACAGTACAGTATCACATTGTGTAATTGCAAATTGTTAATATATTTGAATGATTGATTTGTCTTAAGAAAATTATATGCAAATTTGTGAAATATTAATTAAAATTTAATGTTTCAATTAAATATAATAAATTAATGCTTAATGTTTTGTTTAATAAAAGACTTTAATCTATGATAAAAGATAGAGAAAATATCTTTAGATAGCACACTGAAGAGTTCTTTTCAAAAATACCTCAAAGAGAAATTGGTGAATAAATAAAACATGTAAAAAGTTTTATTAAGAAATATGTTGTATTCACATTTAAAAAAGCATTAAAAAATGTAAAGAACTTTTTTCAGCTTTTTCAGTATTCTTGATATTATTCTTATAGCTTCTCCTTTGCTTTCTTTGCATTCTCCCTCTTAGATTAATAGGTGTAAATTAAAGAAATAGAATAGACAAATCATAGATATATAAAACAATAATAATGATAATGTAGAACGATAGATAGGATAGAAGACATAAAAAATATAAAAGGAAGTAGAAATAAAGAAATAATACGAAAATAATAATTAGGAAATAAAAGATATAGAGTTAAAAATAAAATATGATTATGAATAATAATGTAAAATATGTATTTATATATATATAAAAGAATGGTTATATAATTATATGTTTAAATGTTGTGGCTCTGATGAAGACTGGAGGACAGTTGAAATTGTTAAAAAAATAAAGGAGGAATTATATAAAAAAAAATTTTTTGCATTTAAATGTATAAGAGAAGTTATAATAAAGTAATATATTCTTGATATTATATAATCAAAATAAAACCATGTGGTCCTCACATTTAAAAATAATCTATGAATATTTCAAATCATGATTACTGCATGCTTTTATTTTTCTCACCTAATATCAAGAATATTGTGAAAATGGAAAAAAAAAATGATTTTATTTTTTAGTGCATTTATATGAATAAAAGTATTTCTTTAAAAAAAATTTTTATATTATTTATTTTCTCTACTTTTTAGTTTTATAAGAAATTTTAGATGCAATTTAATAACACTATATGGCAGTATTATAAAGAGTACTGAATTCCATACAAAATTTAAAATTTAAATTTTTCACTATACTTTTTGCTAAAATTGTTAGAAAATTCTTTAAAAATGTATTGCCGCAGATTGGCAATTGGAAAGTGAATAAAGATTTAAGATTTTTCAGATAATTAGATGGACAAATAAATCAAGTTAAATAAAAGAGGATAAAAAAGGAAGGCATACTCAACGTCTAATAAGGAGTGAGAGCTTTATTCTCCATCTAAAAATATCTAAGATACCCATTTACTGACCAATAATTGTAATCCAGAAAACAAGTCTCAGTTCATGAAAATAATAATACAGAAGAATTTCTTTTTGCAAAAAAAATGGAAATTTCTGTTTGTGAAACATTGTCTTTTGAATTTATATTAATTAACTAAACAAATGGGTAATTTGGAAATGCTTTTTTAAAATATATATCGATTAGAACACACTTTGGAAATTTTAAAAGAAATTTATAATAATTTTACATCATTCTTAAATAAAAGACTTGAAAGATTTTTTGGACTTTTATATACTGTTTGTTTAATCCTTATGTCTATTCCATCAAAACTTTTATTTTTCTTCTGAAGCTACGTGAGCACAACTTACTTTATTTCTTCAAGATTTCTAAAACCAAATCATAAAAATCTTATAGAATGAAGTTGGAGCTATATGCTGGGTGCGTTTTAAGATTTTAAATAATATTTATTGATGCAGCTTATGTTTGAGGCTGGGCATATCAAAAATTTTGGATATCAATCCAATTTTTTTTCTTATAACTTACAGCTTCCATATTGCCTTTAAGCAGAGCTGAATAGGATTCCCTGCTAGAAATATCCTGCATGGTATGGCACAGTGTTAGAATTAAAAGTTACAGAATCAAATTCTTAGACATGAATAACATATATATATATATATACCAATGAATTCCTCATTTCAGTTTAACTAAATGCAACTGTTAAATGCTCAATCTACCATTAGGCTGTTTAAAAGTCACATAACGTTCTGAGCAATGAGCAACAAGCCACATGATTATTATATTCCTGATAGTGTTTCAAATACTCATTGCTTATATCAGGCAAAAATATATTATTGAATACTTCTGTGCAGTTTACAATTACAAACTCTTTTTTGTTTTCTGATTCATGCACTTATATTAAGCAACAAACTTCCAATGAATTTTATTAAATTTGATACCTTGAATCCTTAAAAAAAATCTAACCACTGAATATTATTTCAAATAAGCTGCAATTAGAAAAAAAATGTTTAGTTTAAACCCACACAGCCTGCACAAGAATGACAATAATATATTATAATCACACATTTACATTTAAAAGAATCTTGTTATTGATGGCTAGAAATCCCATTTAGAATTACTTTCTAATTAAATTATCATTTAATTTTTTAACTTCATATGTATAATAGGCTGAACCTCTACTATATAACTGAAAATAAACAGAGATTGAATTTTACAATAATGTGAATATAGTTTTCATGAAAGATAGATTCTATTTATATAATAAATATTATCTTAAAGACAATCAAGCCATAGTATTAATCCTTTTATCAATATTTGGTTACGGATAGAATAAAATGGAGAGCTACAATCAAATAAGGTATTGATGTCTTCAGAAAGAGAAGATGGCTGCAGAAGAAGTTAAAAAGAGCACTTCAAATAGACAGACAGACAGACCAAAGCAACTATATCTGATATATGCAGATGAAATTGTGGTACAAAGATTAGATTGTAAATCATTGCAAAACTCATCTTTATTTGTTTCCTTTTTTATGTCTTTGTGGAGTTAGAATGATTATAACTGATTAGAAAATGATGTTAACAATAAAAATGATATATAATGTAATAGTAAAAAGCATTCTCAGTTTAAATTAAGATTTGAATCTCTGTAGTAGTAAGCCTGTAAAATCGCAAACTACATATATATCTAAGACTCACGACCTATTTTTGATATAAGTAAAATAGTCTTTAGGATATACGTAAAACAGTCTTTAAGACTTCTCCAACATAGATAAACAATGAAGAAAAAATATATTATTCAATAAGGTGCATCTGCCTATCAAAATATTGAGTTCAAATTCAGATTAAATGACTTGATAATTTTTGCTATTTAAAACCAGGTCTGTAAAAGTGGTATTTAAAATTCTTAGCTAGAAAATAAAATATTACATGGGTAGCCTAATGAAAGAAAGGTCTTTGCACTGCAGTAAGCTATTAATATAATTAAATGTTAATTTCTTAGAAAGTTTTGTGAATTCAAATACCAGAAGTGACAAACTGAACTCAATTCAGAAACTTTTAGCTATTAAATTCAAGTTTAGTACAGTGATAGTATCAAAAGCTACAGGTTAATAGAACAAATCCACATCGGTTCATTTCTAGTGCTCAAATGACACATGACCTCCAAAGCAATTAACTTTTTGATTACTTAAGAAATTACTGAAAGGTTATTTTACTTTACCTTTTCCTATGCTAATGGACTTTATCTGCTTACTCTTATGAACTAAAGTGTTTAAAATCAATAAGTTAAGATGTTTATAGTGTTTAAAATTCTAGTTAAAGAAATTATTTTTGAGAATTTTTTTTCAATTACTTTGGGTGGCATAAATATATTTAAATTTACTTTAGAGTAGAAGCAGTGAAACATAGGACTCAAAAACAAAGAGGATGTATTTCAGAGTAATTCTTGAATGCAAGCTTTTTTAAACAAAATGCTTCAAAGCAACAAAGTTGTCTTCAATTTGGAGTTAGTACCATTATTACTACAACATTCCTAATGAACATCAACAAAATTCCATTAATTAAAGTTAGCTGCATAACTTGATATAAATTTAGGTAAAAAATGAAGCCATACTTATTTCTTTTTTCTACTATGAATGGGTAAGAAAATAAGTGTATGCTCACTTAGATAAATGCTAAACAAAATAGTATTTTAAAAAATAAACAAAAAGGCTTGAAATAATCTAGTAAAGTTGTCAATCATGATCTTGTGTTTAGCAAAAAGACCTGAAATATATCTTCCCTATTTTAACCTACAGCAAAATATTGATACAAAATTAAACACAGAAAATAAATATAGTAAAAAAAAAATTGAAATATAAATAAATTCGGCTTTAAAAAAGAACATTAAATGTGTTATACTCAAATGCAAGCGGACTAACTAGGCAACACAACCATAATCAAATGAATAATGTGAATAGCAAAGACAGTAGTTTGCCATTGTTTGATCCTATCTTTTTTTAAAATAACTTATTCAAGAGTTTCATCATATAAAACAATCATTGTAAATTTTAATAAATCTTGACAATATTAAGATGCATAATTATATACCATCAGAAATTTCTGAAACATCAAAAACTTCAGACATTTCCAAAGAAGTATTATATGCTTCCAAAAATTGTTATACAAATGATAAAGCTTAAGATAAAACATTCTTTAATTAGGTCATTGTGAGGCAAATATTTCTCCAGCAGTCACACCAAAGAGTAACAGCGTGAAAGGTATTAATCAGTAGTCTACCAATTGCTAGTTGACGAACTTCTATGTTTTAATTGATAATAACTAATATCAATTTACCAACAAATACTGAAAAGTTAGTTAGATTGTTTATGGACTAGTGACTTGGAAAAAAAAAAATCTTTAGCCTATATTAGAGCTTTAAAAATGTTCCAAATTCATATGTACAACATAGCAACTGGAAGAACTACCACTGCACCATAAAAGCTTTCAAAACAATATATACTTATGATTAAATATATAGTAAGTGTAAATGTCAATATGTATATACGTGAGTATTAGTCATAAAATAAATTTCTATGTACATATACTTATGATTAAATATACTGTGTGTATGTGTCAAATGTCAATATGCATACATTGGGTGTTAAATATAAAATAAAATTCTATGTATATATAGACAGATAGAGAAATGATATTTGATAAGACTCCAGATGTGTACACTTCCTGAATTATCAAATTTATACATTATACTCTCACACACATTTTTCCAACCACTCTGCACATTCCTCTAACAACTAAGTTATAGTACTCAAACTTGCTTGAAGAAAAATATATTTAACTATTCACAAAATATAATTTACACATTTTGAATACCCTACTCAAATATTCAAATAATAAAATTGTTGTATTGATAATTTCTAGTCAATTCATTAAAAAGCAGTAATTCATTCTATTTACTTACCCCAGAACCATTTATTAAAAGTTTGGATAATCAATGGATTATAGATGATAGTGCTATATCTATCTACATCCATACACTAGTTTTTGGTTATTAACCTTCTTCAATAAGGAGTTTTGAATTGATGAAAATCAATAGCCAAAAATCAGTCTGGAAATATGGATAGAGTATTAAATCCACTGACAACTTAAGTTTGCAATAGTGAACTTTAGACTAGAATAAAGAAAATGACTTTTTTCCTTAAACACACATGTTAAATAAAGCAGATAAATATATGTTTTATTTATATATATTAAAATATCTAATTAAGCGATTTGTTCAATTAATATATGTAGGCAATATATGCTATATAAGTTCAGATATCAAACTTCCTTATTACATCTTATTAAATAAAACTCCAGTTTATAAATTAGTTTGCATTATACAAAAAAAAAAAAAATCTCAACAAAATTAATTTGAACTTAGATTACCAAAATATACAATTACATAAAATCTTTATAACAATTATACATATTCCAAATCTTTGAAGTATATTACATACTGCCAGATTGTGATGATTTTTAAATTAACTGCATATAGCACCTCAAGTAAAACTAATTCTTTGTTTGAATAATTTTTTTTTTTTTTTTTTGGGGGGGGGGGAGTAGAATTTTTTTGTTTGAATAATTATAATTACCAGTAAATATTTTAATCTCGACTTCATTCATTTGTCTATCAAATATTGCAATCATATTAATCATTCATTTCAAACATAATGTTCAAAGTCCAAAATGACAAGCTGACCATAGATTTGTTTATACTTCACTTCCCCATTCGGGAATCTACCCAGGACTCTTTACTTTCCGATATCATTTTCAAATCGCACAAAAAAACAGAAATAACTAATACCGACATTTTAATACTAAAAACACATCCAAGGTTCATAACACTTTCAAACATTTTTCATTTTTAATGTCTATATTTTATTAATTGAAAACAATCATAATTTACATTTATATACACACATACACTAACAAACATACACGTAAATAGATCATGAATAAAAAAAACAAATTACATATATATACTAGTGACATCTATCTTCAATTATTTGAAAACGGATTACCAAATGTTTTAAAAAATTAAAAGAAATAATGATTATTAAAATAATTATATATAAATAATAATATGTAAATATTATGGATATATATGCATAATGAAATTTTTTTCATTTTGTATATCCCTACCTCTCTGGTCGGAGAGGTTAATAGAAAATCACTAATATCAGCTTCAGCTCGTATTCTGTTCAGCCTAGCTCGAAGCTCAGCATTCTGTTGTAACGCCTGCAAGAATACAAACCAGCAGTACAAGTTAAGAAGTATGCAATACAGACATGGTGAACAATGAGGATATGATATATATCCTTATTGTGAACAATGAAGTTAATGAAGCATGATGGCATAATGATAGTATCTCATCAATTTAAAGTTTTATTTGTTTGTTGTTGATTTTATAAAATCAAACTAATTATTTTATATCTATAAGTAATAAATATTTATATATGTGTTTAGATTATTCAAAATTTTAATTATCCATAGTGTATTTTTAAAGGGAAAATTTAAAATCTTTCTTTTGATTTTAACAACTACAAATTTAATATGATTCTAAAAATATATTTAATACAAGAATGGGTGCTGATAGAATATCCTAAAATGTTAAGTGTCAAAAATATCAACTAGAAAAAGTTAAGAAAAATTTTATGAGTGAATCATTAAAGTGCTAAATCCTTCTTGGATTAAAAATCTAACCAACCACATAATACTAACTTCCTTTCACAAATGCTAGGTGATAGTGCTTAATAAATCCCTATATTGTGCTACTCAGGTTAGGGATTTATCAAGCACTCTCATCTGGCATCTACTAGTGACTAAAGCTTATAAAGTGGGAAAAAAAATGGTGAAAGAAAAATGTCACTAAAATATCAATATGCAATCTGGAGTCATGTAATAATTTTAAGTTACTGTTAAAACTAATTTGTAATTCCTGCCACACAATAATTATATCTATGTAAATAATATTTATTTTATAAAGCGCAGACGGTATTGAAATTAAACTGAGAGACTGCAAACGATCTGATTGGCTGTTGATAGTCATAAGCGCTTGAGAAGTTTGCAGTCTCTCAGTTTAATAATTATATCATGAACTGTTTGTTAGATTTAATGATATGATCAAAAATGTGACATGTTTAACAGTTTCATACAACTGATCAAACAGATTTTTTCCCCTTCGTAATATTTAGTTCTCGAGTCTACCACTCATGACTTCATTAAATTGTGCAGAATAATATTCATATTTTTTTAAATTCTTTTAATCTAAAAATGCTAATCTGTAATTACTTATTGTCACTTTAAGTACATAGTTTTTTTAAAAGAGATTTGTATATATTTATTTAATTGTAGTACCTTATTTGGAATCAGATGGTATGAAACATTTTTTTGTAAAATATACCTGATTACCATAACTATAATGCCATCAATAAATAATCAAATGACTTTATTGCTTAAAAGTTCATAAAATTTTGAGTTTCAGAACCAAAATCAATCTGAGGACCTTACAGCCCTGAGCCTTACATTATCCCACTGCCCTAGGACACACCAGAAATCATCTTGTTGGTCATATTGTGTCAATGGAATTGTGCGTATTTCATTTCTATACTTTACATGCAAAGCAATTCTCTAACTCCAATGTTTCCTTTTCCTTTTTACAAACAAATCTTCCATGCTGAGAAAGCCATGAATTTAGCAGTTGTGATATTTGTACTAGGCAGTACAAAAAATAATGAGTTACTTTAGAACTGGATTTGGGACAAGGATTTCACCTCAGCAAATATTTATGTCTAGGCAGCCCTGTTTAAAGATCTTGCATACCATAAAAGTCTTAAGAACATAGAAGACCACTTGTCAAAATTTTAGAAATAACTGCAAAATCAGTAATTACAATTGGCAGTAAAGCCAAAGATATTAGGATCAATAAAGAATAAACTATAAAAAAAAAATGAAATGGAAGCATTTAAAAACAAAATTGAATAACAAAAAAATAATATAAAAAATGAATCTAAAGAAAAATGCTGAATATAGTAAATATAAATATTAAGTATAGTAATAACAATATTTATTAATTATAATATCTATTTGATATAAATTTAAACTTCAATCATTGTTCATCATCATTATTGATCCAATGCAGAATGAAGGTCTCTCCAAGTTTAATCTAGTTTTTTCAGTCCATAGTTTTTCTTCTCCACATCACATTAACAAATTTCCTTATTCTATCCATCCACCTAATATATAATCTCTTTCTGGGTCTTTTACAATCTCTTGGGATCCAATTAAAGACTTCAACCACCTATCTACTATCAACATTTTTAGCAATATGTCTAGGTTATTTCCATTTCAGTCTCCTAATTATTTCAAAGATATTAATGATAAATACTTTTTCTCTTACTCAAGTATTATGCTTTTCAATCTCTTTTAATTACCGTCAATATACATCTCTCCATATTTTGCAGAGAAATATGACATCTCTGTATTGCTTTTCTGTTAAATGCCCACATCATCAATCCATAATAACTAGTAAAAGATTTCTATTAAAAAAAAACCTTCCTTTTTAAATACATATACATATTTCCTTTTAATATTTAGTTATTTTATCAAACAAACTCTATTCAAGTTCAATTTTTAATTTCATCTACTATGTTTCCATCCGAATTAATAATATGACTAAAATATTTGTAATTGTTAATTATTTCTAATTCATGATTCTCAATCTTTAGTTTCTTTTGCTGAAATAATCCAACTAAATATTACTTTAGGTTTTTTTTATATTATCTTTAGACTGTTTTTTCCTCGATAACTCATGCAACATTTCCAGAAGATCTGAAGCGCTTACTTTTATATCTATATGTTTAAAATTTTAATTTTTTAGTAATAACATTCATGCCAGGTTTTTATTTCTGTTGTTATTTATACATTCTTGCAGAAAATTTGCCATGTAGTTTGGCACAGTTGATAAGAGTGTCCGATTTCGGATTGGGAGATCCAGGATTGATTCTGGTGCTGACAGTTAGGGCGCTCACCCTTCTTATAAACTCCCAAGTAAATAAGGTCATATGCCTTTTTAATTATTTTTTTTGCAGAAAAAATCCTACTAGCTATTTTTAATAATTTTTATATAATAAAAAAAACAGAAAATATTACCAAGTTAATGATTAAAAAATATTTATAATTTTCATTATTTTTCTTTTCATCCACTATTTAGATTAAAAAAATGAAAATCATAATTACTAAAGAAACTGAACAATTTTCTCTTATAGTTAAAATGACAAGCTAAAAATAGACAGAAAAGAAACTTCTGCTCCTCAATCCATCATATTAAATATTTTATCTTATTGTGTTTATTTATTTTATTTTTTCATTCTAATTTTAAAATGTATATATAATAAAATAGTTAACTTTATATAAAAAATGTTATTCAAGTAAATCATAATCCATGCCAAAATAATCAATTCTGTATGGTTGTGACATTCTGAAACTAGATTATAGTAAATTTTGCTTTAATAAATTAAAATAATTTTCATTTGTCTGAAGTAAATATTCCGAACACTAATTTTATTATATGTATTATATATTTCATATGACTTATTATATGATTTACAACTTTCTCAAACACTTTATCAATATTATTTATTTATATCAAAACTAACAGTTTTGACTGACTGTCCTGCAGTCATCATCAGAGCTACAATATTCATATACACTGTATATAGTTATATAATTAATAGACTTATACACTTATTCATATACATAATTAAATATACAAAATAAAATTAAAATAAAATATACATTTTAACCTGACCATTATAAATAATCATTTCCCATTTTATTACTTTACTCTTAAATAATTCTATCCACATTTATTTTATATCACTTTATTTTATTTTTTAAAAAAATTATTATTTATTATAAAACTTTAATATTTATTCTACAATTTAATACATATTGTCATTTTACTTATATTATAAATCAACTTCTAACCTTTTCTTATTTTTATTAAATATTTCATAATTATCAATTAACTTTTCCCACATTACAAATTACTTTTTTACATTACAAAAAATATCTATCTCTTTACAATCCTATTTCTAAAAACCCAACTGACAAAATTTTCAAAATTTGCATACTTGTTTAACACCTCCCTCTATCATTATTTTCTTCAATTTTATTCATTTAACCTTTTTCAAATTCAAGCTATTATTAATAATAATTACTTATAAAATTAGTCTTTACCCCAAAATCCTTATTAAGATTTTGTTTTATATTCTTAATCAATATTGCCTCTTTAATTTTCCTATTCCTTCTATTATTTGTATAATTAATCATTTTTATGCTATCTTTCTCAAACCTATGACCTGTTTCTAATGAATGCCAATAAATAGGTGATCTTTTATATTTATGTTGAATTAATTTTGTATAAATTGAATTCTTTGTTTCTCTTATATAATTACTTTTTATATTTTTACTTTCACATGATTTGCCTTTCAATTTTATATACCCCATTTATGCATTTTTCTACTTTTCTCACATATTTATTATCTAATATATTAAGTATATTCTTCCTTCTTTTATTTACTATCTTAAATTTTATTACATTATTAAACTTTTTATTAATTCTAATAATTATTTTATTCATACTTTTTATAATACTATTATAAGTTTTCATACCTATATATTTATTCTTATCTATTTTATTTTTCCTACATACTATCCCATTATTTTTATTAAATATTTCTTCTGATTTTCTTATACTTTCTTCTATAACATTTTCTGGATATTCATTATCTCTAAACTCTTTAATTATCCACTGATCAATAATTCCAAGCCCTCTATATATTCTTGAATTTATACTACTTATTTTGTATTTAACATCTATATTTGAATTCCAATTATTTTAATTGCTATCTACATTAGTTTTTTTATGTATGGCTATCTCTATCCTGCATTCACCATTTTTATATGACTTCTTTAACAAAATATCTAAATACAATATCTTATTATCATTTTCTTTTTCTATTGTAAATTTTATATTTTTAGCTAACTTATTAATCTCTTCAAGATACATATCTATTTGCCTTGGGTATTTTTTAAAAATCAATAAATAATCATCAACATATCTTTTTATAAAAAGTGGACCATTACTATTATTAATCATTAAACCTTCCATATTCTCCATCATCATCATCAACTATTATCAATCCACTGCAGGATGGTCTCTCCAAGATCAATCCATCTCCGATCTTTAGCTTCTCTTCTCTACATCACCCCTGCACACTTTCTTATTTCATTCATGCATCTCACATGTGGCCTCTTTCTGGATCTTTTACAATCTCTTGGAATCCAGTTTAAGATTTCAATTGTCCATCTATTATCATTTCTTTTAGCAATATGTCCAGCCTAACTCCACTTCAATCTTTTAATTTTTTCAATGAGGTCAGTAACACCTGTTTGTTCTCTTACCCATATATTGCGTTTTTGATCTCTTGTTACTCCCAACGTGCATCTCTCCATACTTCTTTAAGTGGTCTGAAGTCTCTGTATTGCTCTTCTATTAAGTGTCCAAGTCTCAGATCCATAAGTAAGAATTGGTAAAACACATTATTAAAAACATTCATTTTCAAACACATAGGCATATTTCCTTTTAGTATCAAGTTATTTCTACCAAAAGCACTCCAACCAAGTTTAATTCTATGATTAATTTCATCCATTATGTTTCCATCTGTATTAATAATCTGACCAAGGTATTTGTAACTGTTAACTTCTTCTAACTCATCATAATCAAACTTTATTTTCATATTTTGAGGAAAATCCATTAAACATTACTTTAGTTTTTTTTTAACATTATTTTTTAGTCCTACTTTCCTACTTTCATTTGATAACTCCTGCAACATTTCCTGCAGCTCTAAAGCATTATTTGCAAAACAACTAGATCATCTGCAAAATCTAAATGACTTAAATAATTTCCATTTACTTTCACTCCTTTAGCTTCCCATTTTAATCCATAATATACTTCTTGCAGCACTGCTGTAAAAAGTTTTGGAGATATGGAGTTACCCTGTCTTACACCCTTCTCAATGTTGACTTTCCTAGTATCCTTATGTAATCTAATTGTTGCTGTTGCATTTTTATAAATATTCTTTAAAATATGACAATATCCTGGATCTATACCTTGATGATCCAATGCTTTAATCACTGAAGAAATGTTTATAGAATCAAATGCCTTTTCATAATCTACAAATCCAAAACATAATGGCAACTCATATTCATTTGTTCTTTCTATAACTTCTCTCAATACCTGGATATGATCTACTGTACTAAAACCACTTTTAAATCACTAAGTAGCCCACTTAATGCCCCTCCTATTAGTAATCCTTTCTTTTGTTTATAATAGTCTCCATTAAACTCAAATGTAATCTCCTTACAACTAATTCTCATTATTTCTCTCAATTTCTCTATTGATATTTTAATTTCTTTATATTCATCATCTTTATGTATTTTTATTGCTAACTCTATTACTTTTTCCACATTTATATTGGTGTACATTGACACCTCTATTTTTATCATAGTTCACTTATAATTACTATATTCATTTATTTTATCTTTAATTTGTTTTATTAACTCATTATTTTTAATATGAAAACTACTTTTATCATTAATATATTTTTTAAAAATATTATTTGATATCCATTTAGATATTCTATCAAAACATGAATTTGTACCATTCATAACTGGTCTTAAAGGCATTTAAATATTTTTGGTGCTCCATATATTCTTGCCATATCACAATCTTTATTTCCCAAAAATGCAAATACTTTTCTATCTATTAATCCATTATTATATAATCCTTTTACTAACACATAAATCTTCCCATTTTATAATTTAGTATCATCTTTCTTTATTCTAATAAAATACTCCTCTGTAAACAATTTATTTATTTTACCAATATATTCTTCTTTATTCATTAATACTAATTTATTACCTTTATCTGACTTTATAAACATTATTTCTTTTCCATATTTATCCCTTATTCCTTTAAACTTTTATTTTAATTACATTAAATTATTTATCCCTTATTTTACTTTTTATGTTTATTTTCAATGCTTATTTTTTTATTGTATATACCATATTACTTACTTCATCTTTAAAACTTTCCATCCATAATTTATCCTTCATATCAATTACATTATTAATATCCTTATTTTCATAATAATATATACCATAATTACTATCTAAATACTTTTGTGCAATTTTCTCTACTAATGCATACACTTCTATTATATCTTTATTTTTGCATACTCCATATGGTACATATTTTATACCTTTACTTAGTGTGTTTTTTTCTTCTTCAGTTAGCTCAATATTTATTAAATTAGAAATCTTCTGTTCATATTTTTTCTGTTCAAATCTTCTATTCATATTTTTTTATTTATAAATAGAAATACAATAATAAGACATAAGAAGAAAATGGATAGGTTGAAAAATGGAAAAGAAATTAAAGATTATAAAGAACTTTATAAATATGAACAGAAGATTTGTTATTTAACAAATATTGAGCTAACTGAAGGAGAAAAATATACTAAGTAAAGGTATAAAATATGTACCATATGAGTGTGCAAAAATAGATATAATAGAAGTGCAAGCATTAGTAGAGAAAATAGCACAAAAATATTAAGAGTAATTATAGAATATATTATTATGGAAATAAAAATATTAATAATGTAATTGACATGAAGGGTAAATTATGGATGGAAAGTTTTAAAGAGGAAGTGAATAATATGGTATATAAAATTTAAAAAAAAAAAGTATTGAAAATAAACATAAAAAGGAAAATGAGATAAATAATTTAAATAATGAAAAAGGGTTAAAGGAATAAGAGATAAATATAGACAAGAAATAGTGTTTATAAAGTCAGATAAAGGTAATAAATTAGTATTAATGAATAAAGAAAAAATATATTGGTAAAATGAATAAATTGTTCGCAGAGGAGTATTTTATTAAAATAAAGAAAGATGATACTAAATTAAAAAAGGGGAAGATTTATGAGTTAGTATAAGGATTATATAATAATGGATTAATAGATAGAAAAGTATTTGCATTTTTGGGAAATAAAGATTGTGATATGGCAAGAATATATGGAGCACCAAAAATATTTAAAGAAGGGATGCCCTTAAGACAAGTTATAAATGGCACAAATTCATATTTTAATAAAATATCTAAATGGATATCAAATAATATTTTTAAGAAATATATTAATCATAAAAGTAGTTTTCATATTAAAAATAATAAAGAGTTAATAAAAGAAATTAAAGATAAAATAAATGAATATAGTAATTATAAGTTGACTATGGTAAAAATAAATGTTGTGCCAATGTACATGAATATAAATGTGGAAGAAACAATAGAGTTAGCAATAAAAAGATGTAGAGATGATGAATACAAAGAAATTAAAATACCAATAGAGAAATTGAGAGAAATAATGAGAATTAGTTATACAGATATTACATTCGAGTTTAATTGAGAATATTATAAATAAAAAAAAAGGGATTACTAATAGGAGTGGCATTAAGTGGGGTGGTTAGTAATATATATATATGGAGAATATGGAAGATTTAATGATTAATAATAGTAATCGTCCAATTTTTATGAAAAGATATAACTGATGATTATTTATTGATTTTTAACAAGAGTCAAAGGCAAATAGATATGTATCTTGAAGAGATTAATAAGTTAGATAAAAATAGAAAATTTACAATAGAAAAGGAAAATTATAATAAGTGATCGTATTTAGATATTTTGTTAAAGAAGTCATATAAAAATGGTGGAATGCAGGATAGACATCCATATATAAAAAAACTAATGTAGATAGCAATATAAGTAATTGAAATTCAAATATAGATGTTAAATATAAAATAAGTAGTATAAATTCAAGAATATATAGAGCTTGGAATTATTGCTCAAATGAAGAAAGATTATAGAAAACAGATTGAATTGATAATTAAATAGTTTAGAGATAATGAATATCCAGAAAAAGTTATAAAAGAAAGTATAAAAAAAATGGAAGAGAAATTTAATAAAAATAATGGGATAGTATGTAGAAAACATAAAATAGATAGAATAAATATATAGGTATTAAAACTTATAATAATAGTATTGTAAAAAATATGAATAAAATAATTATTAGAATTAATAAAAAGTTTAATAATGTAATAAAATTTAAGATATTAAATAAAAGAAAAAAGAATATACTTAATATATTAGATAATAAATATGTGAAAAAAGTAAAAAAATGCACAAATGGAGTATATAAAATTGAATGCAAATCATGTAAAAGTAAAAATATAAAAACTAATTATGTAGGAGAAACAAAGAATTCAATTTATATAACATTAATTCAACATAAATATTATAAGAGATCACTTATTTATTTGCATTCATTAGAAACAGGTCATAGGTTTGGGAAAGATAGTATAAAAATGATTAGTTATACAAATAATAGAAGGGATAGGAAAATTAAAGGGGCAATATTGATTAAGAATATGAAACCAAATCTTAATAGGAATTTGGGGTAAAGACAATAATTTTATAAGCAACTATTATTAATAATAGTTTGAATTTGAAAAAGAATAAAAGAATAAAGTTGAAGAAAATTACGATAGAGGGAGGTTTTGTCAGTTGAGTTTTTAAAAATAGGATTGTAAAGAGGTACGTAATTTTTGTAATGTAAAAAAGTAATTTGTAATGTGGGAAAAGTTAATTGATAATTATAAAATATTTAATAAAAATAAGAAAAGGTTAGAAGTTGATTTATAATGTAAGTAAAATGACAATAATATGTATTAAATAGTAAAATAAATGTTAAAGTTTTATAATTATAATAAATAATTTTTTTAAAAAAAAAATAAAGTTATATTATTTAAGAGTAAAGTAATAAAATGGGAAATGATAATATATAATAGTCAGGTAAAATGTATACTTTATTTTTGTTCTATTTTGTGTATTTAATTATGTATATGAATATGTGTATAAGTGTATTAATTATATAATTATATATTTGAATATTGTAGCTCTGATGATGACTGCAGGACAGTCGAAACTGTTAGTTTTGATATAAATAAATAGTATTGATAAAGTGTTTAAGAAAGTTGTAAATGGTATATGTTAAAGTAGAAATCAATACATAGGAAAGGGGAGAAGAAGAAAATTATATTACTTTTATATGACTTGATGTGTTATTTAGAAAAAAAAATTTTTTATCTAATATCAGCGGAAACTCCTACACTTTTTACATAAAAGTTTATTATTCTTATAACTTCTCCTTTACTTTTGCATTTCTCTTCACATATTCATATATATTTAAAAAAAATTATCAACTTCTCTTATACATATCAATGCAAACTATTTTTTTTTATAATTCCTTTATTTTGCTTACAGTTTCTACTATCCCGAGTCTTCATTGGAGCTATAACATTTAGACATATAATCATAAACATATAATCATAATGGTTATATGATTATATATTTAAATGTTGTAGGTCTGATGAAGACTGCAGGGCAGTCTAAACTGCAAGTAAAATAAAGAAGGAATTATAAAAAAAAAGATTGCATTGAAGTGCATAAGAAAAGATGGTGAAACACTTTTTACATATATAGTATTGTATTTAAAAAGAGAAGCTCTTTTGTTTTTCTTTAAATATAAAATTGTGATGAAATTTATTTTAACAGTTAAAAAGAATGTTACAAACATGAAAGCAAACAAACACAAAAAAATTATTGAAATACAATAATAATAAGTGAATTAATAATTGCAAACTGTATTATAATGAAAATCAGATTTACATGTTTTACTGTTGTTCTTTGCTTATGCACTAAATTTCAATAACTGTTATATCAAAAAATGTCCATTTGGACTTTCAAACCTTTATGTTACTGAGGCATGAATTGTGGATATAAGCAACTCTGTTCTTTAAAATAAATACTAACAAATTCTTTATAATGATCATATTACTGAAGCTTAATGAAAAAGAAAACATGGTATCTCTGCTTAGTAGAATAATAACGAGAATTTTGTTTTTCATAAAAAAATATAAAATTTAATGGCAAAAGATTAATGATTTACAAAAAAAAGCTTAATAATGATTGGGATTTAAATTTCAGAAAAAGGTACAGCTTTTCTTTAGTGGTCCCACAAATGCTAATAATATACAATAATGTAGATAATAAGCTTAAAATATACATGGGTTTCATCTATTCATTTATATTTGGACAAAAAAAAATATCCAGGCTTTTTATAATCTTAAAATTGAACAAATTAGTCCTAAAGAAATGCATGAAGAAGTTTGAAAATATGATATGTTAATTTCAAAACTATTGTAATATTTTGCAACGTTATACCATCTTGTTCCAATTGGAATATTTATAATAGAATATCATTGTAATTCATTATTGCAAAAGTACTTCAAAGATTTTATCGAATAGATTGCTTCTAATTACAGATGAATGATAAATGCTTTTTTGGAAAATCAAGAAGCACTATAGACATGGCTTTTATTGCCAAACAAATATATAAAAAGTGTGAGTATAGCTGCAATTTATATATTGCTTTTACTGGTTTAATCAAGTAAATCAAAATAGTTTGTGGCAATTTTTAAAATTAGCCAGTATCCCACAAAAACGGATTCATATTGTACAGCTTCTACATGATGAAAAAAGAGAAATTATTGTCTGTGGGGAAAGTTAGATTTTTGAAATGAAAACTGGTGTTAATCAGGGACTTTTATTACTAACTTTGTTTTCTATTTTTATGACATTGATTTTTGGAACAGGGTATAAACATTTTCATAAAGCAAACAAGAAGATGTAAATTTTATTGGGAGAATTTTGACAGCAAATATGAGAATTCAGTTTCTTAATTTCTAGATTTAAAATCTAATCATTAATTGGACCATTTTTTCTAATTTTTTTCAGTTATATATATATAATTAGAAAGTTATGAATTCAGACCAATATATTAGTAAATTACTGCAAGATATGTTGGGTTTTGGAAGATATATAATTGCATCATATTATGCATTTATTGATAAATTTAAAATGTAGAATTAAATAAAAATGATTTTATGGCTTCATTAGATGTAACGGAATTATATGGATCAATTGATCATCTGGAATTTATATATATATAATATAAAATGCATTACATAAAATTTATTGTTGAATCACTAAAATTTATATTATTGCGACATATAATAAAAGATTTTATAAAATAAGTAAAGAATAGCCTATAGGACAACCTATGGTTGTACAAATTAATAATTTTACATTATCAAAATATGAAGAAGATATGATTGTGTTAAAGTTTATGCTAGATATGATGTGTTTGTGGTCCTGGTGATGTTATTGAGCACTTTTATTTAAGCTGAATAATTTAAAATGGTCTATTGATAAAGAACAAAATAGAAAAATAACATTTTTGGACTTACAATTATATAGAAACACAATTAGTTTAAATTATAAATCGATTAGTAAACTTATTCAAGAAAGAGGATATATTCATTTTAAATCACATGTGCCAATCTATATAAATAAAAATGTAAATGTTCGTTTGTTCAAAATCTTAAATCTCCTAAAGTTCTTCACCAATTGCTTTGAAATTTTGACACTATGTTGCATTTGTATTTGCGCATTTTTATATACCTACTATTATATAGAGGTAAAATCATGCTTTTTTAAAAAAACAGCGCTATCTGTTGGACGTAAAAGCAACACACGCTATACTAAATATTTTATGATTCCATTTCAATGTTTCTGATTGCATTGTTAAATTGACTATTCATAGATTTCGATTTATTTTCATTTTGATTTAATTATTTTGTGTGAGATATTGCAATTCCCAATTCAATTGGCATTTGCAATCACCATTAACAAAGCTCAGGGCCAATTTTTAGAATTGTCGGTTTAGATCTAGACACGGATTGCTTCTCACATGGACAATTATATATTGCATGTTCTAGAGTCAGCAAACCAGACAATCTCTATATCTGCACAGATAGTCAGGGCCAATCTTTAGAATTGTGCGGTTTAGATCTAGACACAGATTGCTTCTCACATGGACAATTATATATTGCATGTTCTAGAGTCGGCAAACTAGACAATCTCTATATCTGCACAGACAATGGAACAACAAAAAATATTGTATACCCACAAGCATTGTGAAATTAAACATATTAGAAATGTGTGCTTTCTCTTTTCTTTCTTTTCCATTTAACCAGACTGAGCCACAGCAACACGTGACCGGGTACAGCTAATGATAAATAAAATAGCAAGTTTGAAACCTTTTTTACATTGTAATGATAAATTATACAAATATAAAAATGATAAAAATCAAAATATTGAACTTTTTACTCATAAACGTATACAAGTAGAATATAGAAACCAAATTTTACGTATATTAAATTGGTTTAATAATAAAAAGAAGAATCATAATACAAAATTAGATAATAAAAAATGGATATCTATGTCATTTGTAAATGTTCAATTTAAATTAATTAAAAATATATTTAAAAATAAATACAATATTTCATTTTATGTTCCTCCAAATGTAAATAGACTAATTAATATTCTAAGAGTGTTATACTTAAAATGCAAAGTAATATAATTTATCAGATTATATGTGGTTGTAAAAAATCATATATCAGGGAATCAAGATGTGCTCTGGAAAAAAAGATAAAAGAACATCAATTACTATACAATCGGGCAAAAAAAAAACTGTAAATAGTCAGGCATCAGTATTCTTCGACCATGAAAAATCTTGTAATTATAAATTTACTTTTAATGCAAATGATACAAAAATATTAATGGAAGACAAAAATCATAAAAAGAGAAAAATTAAGGAAGCAATACTGATAAATAAATTTAAAGATAATATAATAAATAGACAAACAGCAAATACCAATATACACAGCTCATGGAAAATCATGATGTTAAACTTCCATATTACTTTACAATTGATAAGAATTACACTATAATTGAAGGCGCTACTGACAAATTAAAATATATATTTTATTATTTTTACCATTAAAATTATTTGGAATTTATATATATATATATGTGTGTGTATGTATGTATTCAAACAGGTTAATATTTACACAGAATGTCATTCTCCTCCTATTAAGCTCCAGTTATACTTTTATGTAAAAGAAATTTTCATATGCAGTTTATATAATTACAATTTCTTTGATTTTAGATATAATTAAAATATGCCAATGATAACAATAATATTATACATAATAATTATATATCTACAAACATGTTGCTATATATTCTAACTTAGTAGGGTTTTGTTTTTTTTTGCTTTTCTTAATATACTTTTTATTTCCCTACAATATTCTAAGTTTTTTAATTCAATAGATAAATTATTGAATAATTTAGGACAGTAATTTCTCGTTCTAGTTCCATATTTATTACCAACTTTTACCACTATGTATGAATCTGTTTTTTCTTAAGACATATTTCATATTGTTTTACATGAGGTTTTTTGAAAGTATTATCAAAAAAATTATATATTCAAGAAGTTTATTAAATAATAAAATATTACTTTTGTAACCAATTTTTTTCTTAACTTATACAATTTTCTTCCATTAAATTAATGATTCTGTTTTTGCAATTGTGCTAGTCTATTAATATCAGAAAAACCAAACAAGATCATGAACTGTTATTCCATATCTCAATTAAAAACCACATAAGAATTTATATATAGTATTCAAAGAAAAAATATCTTTGATTTTGTAAATTATTGATATAAAATACCTAAATATATTAATTAGAATGTTGATATGTCTCCAAGACATTTTTCCATCTATTATCATTACACATTGTATTATCAATCACGTGAATGTAATCATATATAAATATTTTTATATTTCATTATGTTTTTCCACTATTTACACAATTCCCTTGTTAAAGTACTAAAGAACAATTTTGTGGAAACATTCTTGACACTTTCTAATTGCAATATCAATATTGTTATTCACACTCACAATAATATCACTTCCATAAAGAAATATTGTTTCTTTGATATTAATATTTCTGATATCATTTGTAAAAATAAGAACAATGCACTAAATATAGAACTTTGAGGAACTTCATATAAATTTTTTTGCTCACTACTTAAATCATTAGTCAACACATACAACATATCTATTATTTAAATAATTTTTGAACAAACTGAGAAATTTGCTTCTAATTCCACAATTTTCTAAATTTTGAATTAATTGTTTGTATTCAATAATGCACAATTAATTTTATCTGCAAAATTTCCCATTACCATATTGGTTTTTATTAAAAAGGGTTATTTTTATTTTAAAAAAATTAAATTATCTTATGAATATAATAGTCTGTTATGAGTATTCTTTTATCTCGTTTGTCTTGATTAATCAAGCCATTTATAATTGTCTTAATTTTTTTTTAAATAATCATATTTATTTATTCATTCTTTAACATAATATCTTTAAATTTAATTTTTAATACAGACTCTTCATTTTAAACAAATTTATTTTTGATTCCATATATATTACTTATATTTGCATTGTCAAAATGTTTGCCATGCAATTTATTAAGTAAATTAAATATAACAAAAATATTTTCATTTTCTTTAAGGTTAAACTATTTATTTAAATAGAGAAGGCTAATTTTAATAGTTCCTGTTTATTTTTATTATCCTCAAGTATTTTGTAGTCTATTTTTAATTTTATCATTTTCTTCAATTATCATGTTCCTATTTTTTTTAATTCCCATATTTTCTTTTTCATAAATAACAAACAAATTTTACATTAATTTAATCTTATTTAGCTGATAAACATTTCATAGATTCTTTAAATTGATCAAATTATATTTGTTTCTATTCCCATTATTATTATTTTTAATTTCAGCCATTTCTTTTCCTAGGGTAGTAGTACCTAATCTTTAACTTAGTTGGAGCCTATTTAGAATTTAAAATTTTCAGGAAAGCCACAAATAAATTGTGCATTTTTAATATTTCAATTTTAAACATATTTAATGCACAAATATTAAAAATTTGTAATATCCATAAAGAAAATATATAATTATATAATCTTATACTCTTATTTGCTATAGATTTAAATAGAAAATAAATATAGGAAAAACATATTTTAATGTGAAATCTGACATTGCATGTCTTCCACTAATTTATTATACTCTAGCACATATGATGTTAGAGCTAGTCATACAGTCATTCAAATATTCATTCAATATCCTGGATCTGAACTTTGATTTTAAAAAATTCATTGATGAAAAAAACACTTTCAAAGGTAAATTGACCAAAATAAGAAGTTTAACCACTGAAAAGTTTCCACTAAGAGTGGATATTTTTTATCATCTAAAAGTTTTCAAAAATCTGTTTGCCATAGTCTTGTTTTCAATTGTAGATCAAACTGAAAATCAATTATTTCTATTTCTAAATTATTGGCATTTTTATATATCATACTTTCAATCTGTTGGGATATTTCAGAGATATTAGTATCAATAAGTAGATTTAAAATGAATGAAGCAACTGGCTGAATTTTACAAAAATATGAAAATCTAATTTTGAAATTATTTTTATGTTCAGCAAGATTTTCAGAATATTTTTCTGTTTCAATTTACTTATATTTCTTAACATAGGCCTCCAAATATGGAAAATGACTAAAATTACACTTCTTTATTTAGGATATCGTACTTTTGGTTTAAATGTGTTTACACTTCCTATTAATTCAGTAATAAATTTAATCAGTCATTTAAGCTATTGTGCGCTTTTTCACGAGTGTTAAATAATAATAAATGAGTACTTCCGCTTACAACACAAGATATAGTATTTAGGAAAGAATAAAATGAATCCACTTATTCAATCCAACCCAAATGCTTATATATGGGCAAATCTTAAGTACTGTAAGTGAAAGTGTGAGGATAGACTACTCACTTTAAACCACTGTTTACGATATCTGAATGAATGACACCGATGAAATTATCTAGAATTTACTAGACGTCACTCACAAATGAAACTTTAAACATATGTAAATAAACATTTATTATTATTTAACACTCGTGAAAAAGCGCACAATAGCTTAAATGGCTGATTAAATTTATTACAATTAGAAACAGCACTAAAAATAAATGTTTATTTACATATGTTTAAAGTTTCATTTGTGAGTGACGTCTAGTAAATTCTAGATAATTTCATCAGCATCATTCATTCAGATATCGTAAACAGTGGTTTAAAGTGAGTAGTCTATCCTCACACTTTCACTTACAGTACTTAAGATTTGCCCATAAATAAGCATTTGGGTTGGATTGAATAAGTGGATTCATTTTATTCTTTCCTAAATACTATATCTTGTGTTGTAAGTGGAAGTACTCATTTATTATTATTTAACACTCGTGAAAAAGCGCACAATAGCTTAAATGGCTGATTAAATTTATTACAATTAGAAACAGCGCTAAAAATAAATGTTTATTTAATTCAGTAATAGTTTTTTTGTTTCTCATAAAGTGAATATATTCTCTCTTTTTTTTGTTATGTCTGTAAGAAAAGCTAAATCAAACACTCAGCTACAATTACTAAATTTTTTAAAACTTCTGTTTCTAAATTCTACAGATAGTTTTAGCTCTGGAAGAAGTTCTAAAAATTGTTGTAGGACTTCCCTTGCTAAGCCATCAAACTTCAAAATGTAACATTAAAGTTCCATACTCAGCCTCACATTTATCAGTGATTATTTTGAATAATCTGCTCTGAAGTGGTCTGAAACAAATATAATTTATAATTTTTAGAACAACTTTTGTCAGTACTTTTGTACATAACCTTGTTGATATATGATATAGTTGTAATAAAAAAAGTTTGGAAACTTAGCATCATTCTTACATAATGTGATGAAGCCAATACCAGAATCAATTGTGGCAGGTGGGCTCTGTTGATATGGACACAAGTTTCTGAAGTGAAAAATTATACTTTTTTAATGTGGGTTTTTTATAATGTGATGAAAGTCCTCTCCACGTGTCTTTCTTTTTAAAGACAAAACTGACAATATATCTTTTTACTGAGCAATTGTTAAGACTACCCTTATCAAAATACTTTTTAGAGCTAAAGTGCAGATGTCTATTGATTCATCACACTGTAAACTTAGAAAAACGCACTTTTGTAAATCATTTTTTACTTGTTCTAATATTTTCAGACACTGCTTCTATTCTATGACGGATTGAATTTCTGGATAATTGAATGATAGTTGGGATAATTTATTTTATTTTTAAAATGTTGATATCACTGATGCAGCAAGCATTACTTCTTTAATTATTTTGCCATCCTCAAAAAGTTTTTTTTGGGGAAAAGGGGCAATGCAATCTAAAATGATGCAATTGTAGCAACTTTAATTTCATTCAAAACCCTGCTAAACATTGATTATTGGGCAACTAATGTGGTTTTCAATTCTTTCATTTTAGATTTTCTTAAATTGCTGATAGAAGGATATTTTTCATGAACTGTTACTTCATTTGCATTTTTTATCCACAGTAACTGTTGAACCAACAAATCAAATAAATACATTTGTTTGTAAATTAAATATAAAAAAAAATATTTCTCTCCCCATTCATGAAAATGATAATTGTGTATATGGTTTTTTTCTTTTTCTCTGGCTCATATGTAGACATAATTACGATAATTACAAAATAATTATTACTATATTAATGATTAACATACATAGTGTAAGCACATATTTTTATACTTGGATGAAACCATCTGTCAGTTGAAGTACAACTTTGAAAATTTGCTTTGTATAAAGAAATATACAAAATAACTCATCTGATTAATCTTTCGATAACTCCATATTATGCTTCAATGGTATGAAATTAGAGCTGCTTGGAGCTGCTGCATTATCAAGTTTGCATTGGTCATAAAACAAGCCACAATAAAAGATTGCTTGAGCCACATGTGGTTTACAAACTACAGGTTGACCATCTCTGTCCTAGGAAATTGCCAATTTGATTTTGAATCTTAGAGCTATTTTTGTTTCTGCAGTCAAACATTTCCAGAATTTTTGGTACTCATATTTCTATACAATTCTTTCAATCCTGAATAATGAAGATGATAAGAATCTTGACACAGTCCTTATTAATTTAAAATTCCCTTCTTAGCCAAGAGATAGATGGCATGACTTACAGTTATCAGTATTAAAAAATTAATATATATATAATATTAATATTAAATACATTTAACTCAATGAAATAAAAACTTTTTCTTTCAATATACTTTAAAGTATTTTTTAAACAATACTGATATAAAACTAAAAGAATTTCATGTGTATAGAAGTAAAATCAAAATCTGATATCATTAGAATGGAATACGAAACGTAAATATTATAAAATTATAGTTAAAAATATAATAAAAACGTTGTGAAATATAAGATTATACCTTCATTTGTACTTTATTTATTAAATTACAGCAATATTAATACCATTTCCACAAAAAATGAAATATTCTGTATATATTCAATAGATTAAATACAAAATGTTCTTAATATCTTGAATGCAACCTATAAAGTCTTTGTCATCAGCATAAGAATTTGAATCAATTTACATAATTTGTTTTTAAGCACAAAGGCAGATATGAGTGTCATGATGCAATACAAATCCCATGTTAAAAAATAGAATATTTTATCACAATAATATAACTACAACAATTAAATATATGGCTATTATTTTTACAATTTACTGTATGGAAGTGAAAGAGAACTGAATATCAATAAAATTTAATTGCATTAAAAAAATTTCATCTAAGGACATTCTGTAAAATATGATAGCAAAATAATATTAGTGAGCATAATTTTTATCTATATGGATATGAAATTGCTGAATCACTATAGCAAAAATACACTTTTGTTGGAATGGGCATGTGATGTACATAAATAATAACATATTATGGAAAACATGGACATAGTTTTCATAAGTGGCAGATCTCATTTATATACTTTCGACTTTCACTGGTAGAAAACCGCTACAATTAAATATAATAAAGAATTAATATTAATATCAGGCAATATGTTAATGTCCTTCAAAAAGTAACACTTGCTGCAGAAAAAATTAAAGACAATCTCACAAGATGCCATATAAACCAACTATAATATCAGCATACATCACATATGGATATACTTGAGAAAGGTTGTATATCATTGCAAAACCCATTTTAATTTTTTAATTTTCTATGCTTGTTTTTTTGTTTTCTTGGAATTGGAATGATCATACTTCATGACTGATGATGATGATAATGACAAGTATTTCTGTATGTTTGCAGTATAAATTTTATAATTCCAAATTTTAGTTAAATATCAATTAAGCAACATGAAAAAAATATCTCGCATATGTAAATAATCTATTATTAAAAATTATAACTAAAAAATAATGTGTTAAAGTAAAATAAAATGTTTAATTCATGCATCAATCATTCATTTATATATTATTTATATTCTGAACAATTAGCTGAGTGACTTTTTACAGCAATTGCATTAATGTGCGATTCTCCCAAATGAACATCTCAAATCCCTGGAAATTAAGTTTTAAAGGGTCTTCCAGCCCAATAAAATTTGTTAAAACATTTCATAAATAAAATTAAGAAATATTCCTTCTTTATTGAAAGATCAGGTTCAAAATAATATCTATCAACATGAAATTTATTAGAATATTTATTCCTTTTGATGTTCTGTACATCAAAAGAGAGGCTTAAATTCCTTTTGTTATTATTTGCATTAAAAATACACTATGGAATAATAAATTTAAAAATGCTTTTCAGATGACAAAAAAAAATTTTTTATAAATTTTTGCTAATTAAAGAAAATACTTTTTTAAAAAAAAAAAAGATTAATAAAAATAAAAGAAACTTTTTTATTATTCCAAATAAATCTCTAAACTTGAGTAATCAATGAATACTAGAATGAATTGCCAAATGAAAGCATTATGAAATAATGGTTAACGCGTCCATCTGCAATACCCAAAGTTTAAATAAAATTTGGAAATTTTTTCAGGTCATATGCAGATGTAACATTTTGGATCAATCTAACCATTTATTATTAATTAAAAATGAGTACCTAACTAATAATATCTAGAAGATTAGAAATTAATCTGATTGGTTTAATAGGAGTGATGCAACAACTATTAAAATAAAAACAAAATTGTAATAGGATGGAGTCTTCATCACTGGCTAGGAAATGTACCATATTCCTATTGGTTTTATAGGAGTGATGCAACGACTATTAAAATAAAAACATGATTGCAATAGGATGGTCTTCATCACTGGTTAGGAATTATGCCATATTCTTATGATCACTGAAACTATCATTTATTTTTTGATTACCTTTAAAGCTAAGAAAAACTTTTACATTAATTTCCAGAAGCTAGACTAGAAATTGGTCTGCCATTAAACATCTAATGTTCATTGATTAATCATCTCTAGAATTGAATGGAAAGTAAAATAGACTGGGTGTAATCTAGAAAGGTCACATGATAATTTGTCAAGCTATATAATGAATAAAATGTAATAAAAATTATGAATGGATTTACCTATGATTGTGGAAAAAAAATAAAAAGTTAAAAACTGAAAATGTTGACAAAATTCAAAGATAAAAAAAAAATCATTTTCAGTTATAAAGAAAAATACATCCTAATATTTTTTTATTATTCCAGAAAATTTTGACCCATAATCCTTTTTTTTATTGGTAAAAAACAACTACATACATATAAATATATATGTAAAAAATTACTGAATACTATGTTAAATGATGAATAAGCCATTTGTTTCCATCAAGTATATATTTTGTTTGTACTGCAAATTATGATGCACATATATACACCTTATAGCAGGGGTATGTGGTTCCAGTTAATAATTGACAAATATATATATGTTTCTTAAAAATAAAATAATATTGATTTGATGCATGTATATATTTGTCCTTTTAAGAATAAAGTAAAATTCGATTTGTAAATTTGTGAATATTTTCAAATCAATGAAACTAATTTTTAAAAAATTGTTTATAAAAACCTGTTTTTTTTTTAAATCGCAAAGTAAACTTTGAACTGAAATGCTCTTTAATAAAAACAAAATCTCATTTAAAAATATGTCATTAACATTTGCTTAATTAGTGGTTTTCTTTTATTTAAAATTGGGACAAACAAATAAATAAATGCTTTTGGGATATTTGTAGAAAATGTATTTTTTTCTTTCGCTAAAGGTGCTAATTAATATATATATAATTTACCAGAGGGAAAATTTGACACAAAAGCACTTTCGCTAAAAAATTTATCAATTTATAACAAATGTGATTTTTAACTTCTATTAAAAAAAGATCTTGCTTATGATCTATAAAAATCTCAACATTTCCCAAGTGCCCTTTGAAATAAAAGTGTATAAACACTTGGGGGAAATGTATTGTCTTTATTCTTGTATTTATTTTGCTATTTTCATTCAATCCAGTACATCGAGGTCATCAAATATGAATAGCAAACCTATTTAAAATGTATAGGTATACTAGATTTTAGCATTTAAGAATCGAACAATTTGTTAGTAATAACACACAAATAGACAACGCATGTTAGTAATTATTTGTAACTTTTATTTTTTAAATTTTTATCCCCTTTTTAAAAAAAATACGATTAAGTAGTTAAATAGAATGCTAATCAGCTAAAAGATTTTTTTTTTATCCAACTTCTCTCATCTGTTTCTAAAAGATTTTCCATTTCTATTTAAAGATAAATTAATCATACATCATCAGTTGAAACTTTTTTTTTTTAATTTATTTTATAATTACCAAACTCAGGTATTCTTGTAAACAACTTCAAAATAATTAAACGAATAATAAATTTAGTTGATTTGAAAAACTAATAATGCTAAGATTAAAAAATTGATTTCAACTTTAAAGGTGATGAAATATATATAAACGTCAATTATTATTTTTAATTCTCAATTATTTTCTTTATTCTTTACGTTAGCTTCGTAAATGCTGTAATAAAAGATATAATTCATTGAGTAGAAGTTATCAACCTAACTTCTTTTCATTGTGTATAAAATAAATAATTGTTCAAATTAAGATCCTGGAACTCTTCGCTCGATCAACTCTGTTTTTGTCTAAATCTCACAGTCTTGATTAAAATCACTGCACATCAGAATACTGTTTGTTTCACTAGTGTTCGGACTTGGCTGTTAATTTCCAAATTTTGAAATCTGTTCTTAAAAATGACTACAGTTAAAAAAACATAAAATTGATAATGAATGCCGTATTTTTAACAATGAATGGATATGGAAGCATTTTTTCACAAATGTTGAAAACAAAGCACTGTGCTTAATATGCCGTGAGAGAATTGCTATTTTCAAGGAGTACAATTTGAAAAGGTATTTGCAAAGTAAACACACTACGTTTGCAAGTACTTTATCAAAAAATGAAAAACAGCAAAAGGCAAATGATTCATCAAAAAGTTTAAACTGGCAACAAAATGTTTTTGTCAAAAAAATGTACTTGCGTATAATATTGCCAAACGTAACAAATCAATTTCTGAATGTGAATTTTTAAAGGAAAGCATGCTTGCCACTGTTGACATTGTCTGCCCAGAAATTAAAACAAAAATTGAAGCAATAGATGCAATTTCAGAGAATTTATTAAAATAGTTAGTTATGGTTAGCAAATCATTTGATTGGTACTCTTTAACACTAGATGAGAGCAATGATATTAAAGATAGTGCACAACTGCTTGTATTCATCAGAGGAATTGATCATAATTTTGCAATTATTGAAAAGTTGCTCTCACTTGAAAAATTGATGGATACAACAACTGGTAAAGATTTGAATGAATGCCTTGAAAATTGAATAAAGCTGGATTACCATTGAATAAATTGATAAGCATAACAATCAATGGCACACCTTCATTAACAGGAAAAGCAGTTGGACTCATAAAACTTCTTGGTGAAAAAGTGAAAGAAGAGCATCCACATCATTTTCTAATATCATTGCATTGTATAATTCACCAAGAAAACTTATGCAAATCTTCATTGGACTTTAAACATGTGATTGATCCAGTAGTGCACGCTATAAACATCATCAGAGAGGACTAGATCACAGACAGTTCAGGAATTTCTTGGATGAAATGGATTGAGATTACTTAGATGTGTTGTATCATAATAATGTATGTTGGTTAAGCCTTGGCAATGTTCTGAAAAGGGTATGGAATCTGAGGCAAGAAATTTTGCTTTTCTTTCAAATGAAAGACATTAATTGAGAATTTGTCACTAACATGAAAAACAATGAATGGATATGTGATTTTTCATTTGCAATTGACATTTTCAATAAATTAAATGAATTGAACATTAAATTATAAGGCAAAAATGTTTTTGCACATGAATTATTTGTGGAAATTAAATCTCTCCAAGTGAAATTACAACTTTTGGCCAAACACCTCCATGAGCAAAATTTTGTGCATTTTTCAATATTGCAGACGGAGACTATCAATCAAGTTTGTTCAAAGAAATATAGTAAGCAGTTGTCTGTTTTAAGAGAAAAGCTTTCAAGGCATTTTGCTGATTTTAAATCACTGGAAAATGAATTTAATTTATGTTATTCATTTACCAGCAATGTAGAAACAGTATTGGATGATTTGAATTGATAGAATCAGATAATGCACTGAAGGAAATTTTTATGAATATGACACTCACTGATTTTTATTCATCGCTCAATTCACAAAATTTTTGGATTTTAAAAACCTTTGCCCAAAAAATGCTTCAACATATATTTGTGAACAGACATTTTCCTGTATGAATATAAACAAATCAAAGAATAGGTCTGTTTTGTCAGATTCAAATTTATATGCAATTTTACGAATAGGTACTAGTAATCTCAATCTGGATTATGACAGTTTAGAGCAGAATTATAGATAATTGCATAAATCTCATTAATAAGAAAATAAAATATTTTTTGTTATATATTTTTGTGATATATGTAAACATATTTAATAAATTTGTATGAAAATTATGTTTTCAAATAATATTTCTATTTATGTTACTTGCAGCCTGCTAGAAGTATTATGAAAGACAATGTAATCCTCAGCGAAAAAATTTTGCCCATTCCTGCCTTATAGTTATATTAAAAATTACTCTATACAAAAATTTCTTAAAATTTTGTTATGTAATACTTCACAACATATAACATATTTAAGGAACAAGCAGTTACATTACATTCATAATTGTTTACAATAAGAAAAAAAGAATACACACTCTCAAATTGTTTATTTATTTATTTTCTCTTTCAATGTTAAACCCACATGCTGCTAATTATTTTGCTCATGGTTAGACTAGAGACTGTGGCTGTACCAATAGTCTATTTTCATAGCCACAGATTAGAATGAAGAATAAATGATTCATAGAAGAGAATGCATTTCCTTGGGATTACACTCCAAATACAACCCATAGCCAAACTTTTTTATGGTTATACATATAAATATATATGTAAATCACATTAATTTTAATATATTTCATGCAATGCTTGTTTTCAATTTGAAAATCACTTCTTTATGTTTCTGAATGTTATTATACTATTCAGTTATGATTTCTAAGATATGTCAAATTGCGCTTACAGCAGTTTATCATAATGTTTATAGAAAAAAAATATATTTTTAATTTATAAACTTACAAAATCATATCAAATTTTGCTCAACCTTATACGAAATCAAATAATGAAGATTAATGTAAAAAAAAATCGAAAATACATAACTGAGAAAATGATCATTATTTTAGAAAAGATTAAGGGACTTCTGTTTCTTACAAAGAATTAATCACTTTTCAGGTATGACATATAATTAAAAATAACTCACTAATAATAATAATAATAGTAACAAAATAAAAACTTTTTACAAAAATGAACCTTTGGGAGAAATACAGGATTACATTGTTCCTTTTAATTAATATATATTTAATTTTTTTTAATTCATTGTATATATTACGATAAATTATTAACGCCCCCCCCCCCTTTTTTATAGTATTTTTTCTATTTTTGATTTTTTTAAAATCGTTAATTGTGCTTTTATAATAATTTGGGAGATATTAACATATACATTTTTATTAGATGAATATCTATTACTAAGTGCTTTGTATAGCTAAAAAATAAAAAAAATTGATGAAAGAAATTAAATTACTCTACATTAACATTAAAATAATAGTTTGTATTTATTTAAACTCCTGAAAAAGATTATATTAAATGATTGAAACAATTGAATTTTTTTAAAAGAAATTGAAGCATAATGTTTTATTTTCTAATTAAAATTTTAAATATATATTTTTAAATCATTTTGTAGTAATATACATTAAAAATCATATAATTGTAAATATAACTTTGAATTATATAAAGTATATATTACTTATAATAACTTCTTTCAAATACACTTTAATGCAAAAAAAAATTTAATAAAACTTCTTTATTTTCCTGACAGTTTCGACTGTCCAGCAGTCTTCATCAGAGCTACGATATTTGAATGATATAAATACATAACCATTACTTCATATATATATAAGCATATGTATATCAAAACATGTACACATATACCCCCTACATACATATATAGATCCACATCACTCATAGACATATATATATATATAAAACCCATACATATATATACACATATGCATCTCTAAATATATATCCATATATCCTTTAAACATACATATATAGATACACATCTCCCATATACATATAAACAAATCTATATTATATAATTACACATTTTAATTTTTAAGAAATTTTTTAAAATATTACCCTTTTATTTTTATTTTTACCTTTCAGCATTTCTTGCTATCTATCTTTTTTAATTATTACCTAATATATAATATCATCTTTTACATTTTATTTTAATATCTATAATTTATATGTAAGTTGTGTGTGTATATGGATGTGTATTTACATATGTGTATATATAGATTTGTATATATGTATATGGGGGTATGTATTATCTATATATGTATGTTTAAAGGATATATGGGTATATATTTAGATATACATATATATATGTTTGTATGGATTTTATATATATGTCTATGGGTGACGTGGATCTATATGTGTATGTAGAGGATATATGTTTTGATATACATATGTGTATATTTTATATATATGAAGTTATGTATTTATATCATTCAAATATTGTAGCTCTGATGAAGATTGCTAGACAGTCAAAACTGTCAGGAAAATAAAAAAGTTTTATTTTAAAAATTTTTTGCATTAAAGTATATATGAAAGAAGTTATTATAAACAATATATATGAATATATGAAGAAATGCAAAGAAAGTAAATGAGAAGAATAAGAGATTATACAAAGTCATAATTATTTGTGTAAACACTTAACATTTATTTCTGTAGATTTAATCAAATAAGAAATAAAATTTTTATTAGTGAAAATTATAAATTTATATGCAATTGGTTAATCAATTTTTATGTATGAAAATAAAAAAATCAAATTTATTTCTATGCTAATGATGATACAATGAAATTTTAGTATAATGAAATAAAATAAATAATCTATAAAATATAAAATTAACAATAATATTATAAAAGGGATGAAATTATAAATTATAGTCAAGTTTAATTTTCAATTGATATATTAAAAGGAGAAAAAAATGCCAATTACAAACAAACTAAATATATATATTGATTTTTTGAAATATACTTTTGTGCCATCAAATTTCTAAAAGCATAATTGCAATTATTGAAGGGAAGAAATAAAACTAAATTAATATGATAACCATAAGGTGATGAAACAAACTGACTTAATTTCTTTTTTCTTTTTAGCTACTTTTTAATTTCTAAAGTGTTTTATTTCAAATTCAACAAGCCATTTAAGCACATATATGTTATATAGAACATTTCAATGTTGCATTCTTTAATTCTATGTTCATATATACACATATAAAAATAATTTAAAAGCATTTAAGTTACTACCTCTTGTTATCTTAATAAATACAATTACAAGTCTTTCTTATATTACAAATGTACACTTGCATACTTTTGCAATTGTCCTATAATGCATTTTGTGTTAATAAATGTTCTCAGAGGGATCAGTGAAGAAAACTGATTTACTGAAATGCATCCTAAATGCCAATGATAGATCTAGAGAACTATATCTGTTTGGACCTGTAATCTAGTAGATTAAAATGCATTTTAGGAGTCTTGGGTATAGTTTTTCAATCATATGCAAACTTACATTTAAAAAAAAAGAATGAGTTGTTAATTATAAATTAAAATCATGAAACATGTGTATAGAAAAAAAAGACAATTTCTAATTTAATAAAGAATAATTAATGATATATTTATTGAAAGGTAATAAATTGTAAATTTGTTTAAAAAAAGGGAACATATAAAATAAATTTACATAAGAAATCTATATATAATACTTATCACAGAAATCAATCTATCTGAAAGAAATGATGCAAATGAAGCAAAATTCATTAGTCACAAAGGATTGTTTAGTGTCTATTATTTATTCAAGTTTACAATAGATGGCTCTGAAATAAACATTCAATTTCTGCTTGCAATACAGTTTGCATAAAAATATCTGAATAAATTGCATAGCAATGACAAAATATAGTATTCTGTATTATATGGGACCATGGAAATATAAAATATAGAGTTAGAATAAAAATATAAAAATCACTTATGGTTTTCTAGGATATATATCCAGATCCAATAATTCTAAGCTACAGAGCATTTGAAAGAATATTCACAAGCATCATTCAATAATATTCTATATGTGCTAAATAATTGACAGGTTGTTTAAAAAAAGATCTGGATGGATCCTTGGCCAATACTGATGAAAAATATTAAACACATGGAAGTCAGATGCTATTTTGTTTGAAGTAGAAGAATGGTTACTATTCAGAAAATGCAATCACATAACTTGTAAATTTAAAATCAACAATGTAATAGAAATATGAATAGCTACATGAAGTAATGAAATTCCTTATGATATTTCTAGTAGGGAGGCACCTTGCCACTTACAACAGATAAATGAACCCTTCAAATTCCCAACACTTTGAGATATAAATATTGGCAGTTACTAATTCTTGGACAAATTATTTTCATAACAAAGTATCATTTCTTTAGTATGCAGAAAAGCTACTACACCTTCCATCTGTCAGAATCACTACAAAAGATATGCATTGTAAGTATTAATTACTATTGAATGTTTTCTGCAGGAACTTGTTATTCCCCACTGTCAGGTTCAAATATGCAAACTTCTTGATTAATTGAATTTATATGTGGCCAACTGCATTAGTTCTTAAACTATAGCAAATGATGCTTTTTTGCTAACATTATTATCAAATTGATTGGATACACTTGTGCACACACATTAGAAATTGTTGCAAGAATAAATCAGATGTCAGTAGGTCTGTATATTATCAAACCTCTAGTTTAGGGCAGTAGCAGTCAGATTCTGGAGCAAAAGGTCCTCATATTGATTCCAATTCTAGTATTTCTGGCTGTCAAACTTTTTATGAAGTCCTGAGCCATGAAGTCATTCTATTACTTTGTACTTAATGAGTACAACTGCTGATATGATTAGAAACAAGGTTTTATATGCATTTTCTGTTTTGGGATATGTATATCCAATATTAGTGAACTTTCCATGTTAGAAAAAAATAGGACCTAGAGAAAATCCTCAGCGTACCTATATCTCTTGAAGCAGATATGCAATTATTTTCTACTATTGAAGATGTAAATATCTTATTTGCTAAATCATATCTACTCATTTTAATCCCACTATGTCATTTTCATCTAGATGAGTAATTTTTATATTAAAATGAAAAAATATAGCAGTAACTTTAAATGCAGAGGATTTCATTTTCCCTGGCATATTACAAAATCAAATTCTCCCTAACATAGACATTCACTTTTTAATAGCTTAAATTTTTATTGGTTTTTTTTTTTTAATTTTGCAACTATCTCAAAATTATTGAAATTAATTAATACATATCCGTTTATCTATATCATCGTAAAATTTTATTTATAAGTAGCAATCATTAACAAATTAAGTTTGATAAATTATGCTAATAAATAATATAAGGATTTTCATTAAAAATGAGGAGTTCAAGAAAAAATGGAGTCTCTTGTACCTTGTTGTAACTTTATTTTTATTTTGGATTTATATATATATAAAGATCAAATATATAATTATAAAAATGAAATATTAAACATTTTTTAAAACACTTTTTCTTTTCAAATCTTGTCTTTTTTATATATATTTTCTGCACCATTTTTTATATACTTGTTTTCCTTCAGCATTTTGACCATATTATATAGTCACTGTCAGGAACTATTTATTCCAATAATAAATATATATAAGTTTACAAAGAATTTCCATAAACAGCATAATAAAAAATATTATTGTGATATAAATTAAATTGTTTTTAACTGTTGGAAAGAAACTGAAATATGCAAAAAAAAATGATTCATAAAATAAAAAACCCAAAATTTGAAAAGAAAAAGTGTTATTAAAGAATTTGTTGTTCTGTAATTTTAATATATTAATAAATCATATTTATAAATAACTATTATTGATTTTATTAAATGATAAATGAAATAATAAATTTGGTTACAAAAACTGTAACAAAACTAACCACATGCAAGACCATCAAAAGTTAATTTTAACATTTATTTATCTCAATATAAGAATTAGATATTTTTATTAAATAAATATTTTATTTCCTCAATGTTTTTTTTTTTTTTAATGTATATATAAGGAAGAGGCTTACACTTTTAAAATCTGGAATTTCAATCTAGATAAAACTTGAAAGTTTTTAAGTAGCCAAATAGTTCTAAAGATTTTTTTAGATAATCAACCTACAGCCAAGCTAAATATTTATCCAAGTGTTGGATCATAAATAAGTATAAAAAGACATAAATCAAAACTGGTAGTTGATTAATCCTTTCAATACAGTTTTCTTACACACTGTTCTCTGCAAAGGAACTTTTGATCTACAATATTCTACTTATAATTTAGTTATCTTTTAAACTGCATTAAATATTTAAATACATATGTAGTAACAAAATATATGTAGGGAAATAATTCTTAAATAGTCCACTGTAATGCAAATCCCTCTTGATTATTCCCCCATAGTGAGCAGAAAACATTGTTCATTAAAATAATTAATTGATAATGATAAAAGATTACTTTATAGTCTTCCTTATGTGTTTATGCTCTATTTTGAAAATCAAATGTTCATTTACTGACCAATAACAGAATAATTATCTAGGATGATCATAATCCAGCTATCTGAAAAAATGAATTCTCTGTTTTACCCAAGATATAAATTCCTAGTTGTGCAGACAACAATAAGAAATACAGCCATTACATCATAAAATTCATAAACCAATATATATATATCTGACTGGATAAAAAAAAATAGATGAATAGATGGAGAGTGGAAGCGATGTGAAAACAGATGGATAGGCAGATGTAGGGAAAGATTTTATGAATAAATTGTCATAAATAATATTTATTGACCAATAAATTCCCAGGATAAAATTATTGTAATTAGTTTAAATTTTCATATCATTTAAATGAAAAAGTAGCTTATTGTATTTGCATTTGACAACAACTATAGTATTATCAATCTGATATAAACTTTGAATTAATATTAAATTCTAACTGCACATTCATTAGTGAATAATAATCATTTCTAACTGCATTCATATTCTATAATTGATATGATAATGATACCGTCCATATGTAAGTAACTTCATATAATGCTTTGAAAAGAACTAAAGTTACTAAAATATATAGTTATTGATCTAGGGTTGGGTTCAAAATTTTAGTTGTTTTTTTTTTTTTTTTAGTTTCAAACTTTTATAAGTTATAGGTAATAGTCAAATGCATGACTACATTGTTTCCAAATCACACCATATTCTTCAAAATAGTCCAATTGGTCTTTTCCAGGTCAATTTATCAAAGATTTTTTTTTATTGATACCAAAAATCTGTTTGATCACTTGATAGCATTTTATTTTTCATCAATTAAAACAGAAATATTCAATTGACTGAATTTATTTGCAGAATATATTGATGGTTAAACTATAGGATTTATTTATTTTTTAAGATTGCAATTGAAAATCGTTTTGTGTCTTAACTAAGAAAATTAGATTTAAAAACTTTTGTCTTCGCTGTGTGCATCAGGGATATATGCATACCAGCCAAGTTGCAGTTAAATAAATAAACAACATAAAAATAAATGTGATTTTATTATATTCATATATATATATAGATAAACAAACTAAATAACCTTTGAGGAGAAAGTCTCTAATGTAAACATCTTTTAAGTATTGTACCGTTTACTTATATATGGTACAAATATATTGGCATTTGGTAAAAGCTAAAAGAAAAAGTAAATTTAGCGATCTTAGTAAAAGATGCAATTAAAAAATTTTTTTAGTTCGTATAATTTTTTTTTTTTAAATGTACAATGATAAGTTAAATTTTTTGTTTATTTTTTTTTTTTTATCTAATTAAAAATAAAAGTAAAAATTGGAAAGAACAAAAGACACACAAATTACTAATGCAGGTAAGCTAAAATAAATTTTTTTTTAGCTAATTAAAGATGGCAAAAAGACCTTATGAAAAGGAGAACTTTGTAATTGAAAAATACAAAAGAATGCACAAGATTATCAACATATATTTTTAACAAAAGCAAAAAGGATGTACAGTAGTCTGAAAACTGGACCTCGAGTATAAAAAGAGATCAGTTTCATCAGCGTCGTCTTCTCTGTTTTTTCTTTCGGCTGGTCCTGGGTCATTAAAGAGAATCCAGGACCACTCTATGCGGAAATAATTCGTCATGCAGGAGTAAACTGAGGTTTTTGCTGACATCGATCATGAAGACATCCACCAGAAAAGCTTTTGTGACTAGCCTTTAGAACCAGGATCAAGACTACATTAAAACTAATGGCCATGAGCTCATTCTACCCAAAAAAAACTATGCATAGTAATCAACAATCTTCGTAAACTCGCTAAACTTACCAGTAAGCTAAGATTAATCATACCCTGATTGTGACTTAAAGTTTGCAAACAATTCTTCCTATAAGTTTATAATATAATCCTGATATAGACTTTAATTTTCTTAATCAAGAGACTTTCATTTTAAAGGAACTTTCTAGAAGAAATTTGGAAGTGAACTTTAATTATTAACCTGTTTATGATTTAATATCTGGATTAGCGTGTGTGTGTACCCTCCAATTTTATTTAATATTGTAAGTTCGTTAGAATAAAATATTTTGCTTTTATCAACTTTTTTCATTGTATGTTATTAATGTTTATTATTAAATTTACTAAGGTTAGTTTATTAGAACATATAATTTACTTTTGCTAATACTTATTAATTAAGCCCCGGGTATATAATTCTCTAAAAATATAACTAAGTTACGGGAAAACAAAATACCGATCATTTTTCTGTTTAAGTTACAATATGCTTGACACAGAATCAGTGAGTCTAACAACTTTGGTGCCCTTTTTTATAAATTGAAACC